>JASXSY010000749.1:0-78198 GCA_034509805.1 Sipha maydis | reverse complement strand
CGATTAGGTTCCAAAGCCGTCGCGAAGAGTGTTTTGATAATTTCCATAATCCCGTTTTATAAATGTAAAAAAAAGCCATAAATTTTGGTATAAGTTCACCGTTGTTTCATTTGTTTTTTTGCGATATCCGCTTAATCGCGTATTTATTCAGTTAAAGTGAATTAACTTGTATCTACTCGTAATATACGCGAGATAATTTTTCAAAAAGTCACATAGCGCAGTGTTTCCCAACTTCTTTTACCAACGGAACCTTTGCAGGAACCTAATATTTTTTACGGAACTCTTTTTTTCTACAATAAGGTTAATGAAACTTCTTCTTTCTTTCTGGGCTTTTACAGGCCCTTAAGGCCCATCGCCGCAACAACATATTGTTTCCATTCTTCTCTATCATTTGCACATTCTTCTGCATTTCTTACGTTCAGGAGTTTCAAGTCTTCCTTTACTCTATCCACCCATCTTTGTCTGGGGCGTCCTCGAGGTCTCTTAGTGTCGGGTTTCCATTAGTTATTGATCCAATTATTCCCCTCTGACCTCCATACATGTCCTGCCCAACTTATCCTCGTACTCTTCAGGGACCCAACAATTGTAGGTTCCTTGTATAGATCATACAATTCCCTGTTGCCTCTCACCTCATATTCTACATCGTTATTTCTCTTTGGACCGAAGATTTTCCTTAATATCTTTCTTTCGAAAACTCCTAACTTTCCTTATTAACTGGACGTTTGTACTTGCAGCGTATTTATTCTTTAGATATAATATTAAAACTAGAGATGGGCCGATACCACTTACTATCGATATCCGATACTCCGATATATGCTGCCGATATAAAACCGATACCCGATAATATTAAATAAATATTAAGACAGCATTTTTTGCAAAAAAAAAATGACCCGATATCACCATAAAAACCAATACCACTAACCGATATATACCTAATAAAAACCCGATACCTCAAATATTACCTAGAAAAGTTAAAACATTGTTTAAAACAACTACCAACAGTAATGTGACTAGAAAAAAGAAATAGTAATTAATTAAAATAATTTATTGATTGTGATTATCACAATCATTATCATTATGAATTTTTATCAATTGTATTACAATTATGAATTTTTAAATAATATTGCTGTTAAAATATTATTGTAATTTGATAACAATGACAGTCCTGCCAATAATTTATAGTATTTAATATTGATTATTGATAACCTATGTTTTTTTTTTTTTTAAGTATCGGTTATGATAAAAAACCTGATACCGATAAAACCTATACCACTAATATCGGCCGATATTTAGTATCGGTTCTAGTATTCGCCTATCTCCAATTAAAACCACCATTTATTTAAAAAAAAAAAAATAATAAAAAAAAAAATAGGCAATATGCTTATACAGAATTAGGATATTTGCCAAAATATAATAAAATAAGTAAAGAGTGCTCCCATGCTGTGACATGGTATTTCATTCTTGTTAATTTATTGTATAATGTTTGACTTCTTTTGCCAATTATAATAATGTGACGGGTATTTCCCGCTTTCTACACACCGGTATGATACGGTACGAATTTTGCATTGGAAATACATAACAACAAATCATACGGCGTTTAAACACATTTTCAATCGACTTGAAGTGTCAAAACAAAATGACAAATTATGGGCTCGTGCGCAAGATAAAATTACAAAACACTAACACATAAGCAGAAGCGGGCATAACATAAAAGATACGCGTAATATAGTGATGTATCTAAATCCGAACGCGTCTTGAAGAAGAGGATAGCTGCTGACCTTAAGCGATTGAAATAATTGTGCCGAATTATTATATTCACGATATTTATTGATATTTTCTATAGTAGAAATGAAATTGACGTTAAACAACAGTATAATAATAGTAATATAGCATTGCCCAACTCGTCGGCGGCCTTGTCCCGACGAAAGCACATCTTCCTAAGCGAGGCCACGCAGTTTCACATATATACATACATATATATTTCTACATATATACTAACTGGAAGGGGTAGTGTGAGAACCAATTCCAGTCCAAATGATTGAATTTTATTCAAATTACCCGACACCCTTCATATTTTTTCTGAATAAAAAGTTTTGTGCTCTAAATTTCGACTTCGTTAATATTAATTTTCATAACTCGTAAAATGTGATGAAAGTAATATTGTATACATCTAAGTATAAAACTATTTCTTTTTCAATAGTCAAACTCGATGTAATTTTCATTATAACAAATATAGTGCATTTTAAAAACGTTGGTTAGTGATGATCAGTAAGATTTTTTTTATTTTAATACACATAAAAACGTCCCGACCAACCGGTAAACTCCCATTCCAAGACCAACCACTTGATCTGTTACTACGATGCGTGTATTCATACTACAAAATAACACTGTAATATAAAAGGTCGTAAGCAAATAAAAAATAAAAAAACAACCAGATGGGCCTCGCTCTGCTGTACAGTTGGGGGTGGAGTGCACCTCGTTTATAGGATAGGTCATTATTATAATGGATTTGTTAAATTTGAATGCAATGATACATTTCATTGTATACGAATAACGATTCTGAACGGAGTTAATATGTTTGTCTAGGATATAATACATTGTTATTTATAAATATTGTAAAAAGTATATTATATTTTGAAACAATAAATATATTTTTCAATTAGGATGAGTTGGCAGTTGCATACAGCGACATAGTTTGTCAGTCTAGAATATTATAATTTACATGTAATTTTATGTCAATATTCGCTGTTCAAACGCTTATAAAAAAAAATTGTGCCTATGGATTTTAATAATTTTTGAATGACATTAAGAACTACTTCTGTTGAATCTTATATTAAATTTTCAAGTATTTTTTAGGAGCCAAATTTTTTTTATCACCGATTATAAAAGTAAAATGTAAAAAAAGCAAATATTTTAAATGCCTATAAGTGGCTTAAAAATCAATATTATATTTTGAAAAAAAAATGACATAAAGGAAATACCAATCTTAACAGCAGGTAGAAATTTCAAAAATCTTTTTGAATTAAAACAAATATTTAAAATCGTTTGAGAATAAATTGCTATTTTATGCAATTTCGTAAATATTTAAATTTCAAACAGTCATAAAATTTTTTCCTCCAAGTCCGGTAGAAATTTTTTTAAAGATTTTTGAAGAGTAGCTTATAGATAACCTAGTGTTAAAATTTTGAACCTTAAGTATGAACAGAAAAAATGTTATGAATTTTTATCTACAAAACAACTAGCAAATTTTCGCAATTTTTACATATTTCGTATAAATTGGAACTTTGAGCACTTATAAAAAAAAATTGTGACTTACGATTTTAGTTTTTTTTTTATCATTTAAGGAACAACTTATAAGAAACCTTGTATTAAATTTTCAAGATTTTCTGGGCGGCCAAAAAAATGTTATCGTTATTTTTAAAAAAAAAAAATTAAAAAAATTGAAAATTTCAATTGTCTATAAATAGCTCAATAAAAGTCAAAATACTTTGAACATTTAACGGTGTACAGAGAACGCTAATCTAGACATTTGGTGAAAATTTCAAGCATTTACATCGATTAGTTTTTGAGTTATAGCAAAATAAAAAATTTGATTTTGTCGAAAACTGGTTTTACGTAAAAACTCCCGTTTTTCCCTTTTGACCCCCCAAAGTTCCAACTAGATTCACTTTCCATTTAGAAAAGTTGCTACATAAGCAAATTGAAGCATTTTTACTGCCAAAAAAGGTGTCGTCAGACACAAAAAAAATAAAATAAAAAAATAAAAAATAAGAAAATAAAAAAAAAAAACACACATCATTGTAAAACCAATAGATTCCATCACTCCGTTCAGAATCTAAAATAGATTCCTTAACTTTTTTAAAATCTGTATGTTCTTATTATCAAAAACAATAATTTTAACATTTTTACGTATATTTTGTATTTGTAACTTATATTATTATTATTATTATTATTGACTATTTTTAAAAGAAATTTAAATGTATATTGGATTTTTGGAAATTTTATTTTTTTTTGTATTTTGACTATAATATTATGTTCATAGCAGCGAAAGACATTAATTTATATTGTTATTATTATTATTATTATATATGATTGACTATTTTTAAACGCAACTTAAATGTATATTAAATTAAATTTATGATTTTTACTAGACCCGGGAGAGTTTACATGTTTCTGTCAGGTAGTACTGGAGTAGACCCGGGAGAGTTTACATGTTTCCGTCAGGTAGTACTGGAGGAGACCCGGGAGAGTTTACAATCGCCCGTCCCGTGTAGACTCAGGGCTCGAGGGTTTGAGAATCTCTGAGTCGTATTAGGATACACAACGTGTATGTACGGAACTTAAACTTTTCGACATGTGCAACATTCTGTTTAATGATGTATATGTGTACATGTAATACAACGTGTTAGGACCGATGTTCGTGCGTGCAGTGTATGACTCTTTTGGAGGTCGTTAATGATCTCTCAGATGCTCCCGCGCGAGTTGTAGGTATGTGTATGCGCATTAATTTTTAACGGGTTAACAGGGTGGCAAGTGCACATGCTAATAACCCTTTTGACCTCCGTAACGCTTCTGGCGTATCTGACAACCCTCGGCGGCAGTCACGACGATGGATCAGAGAAGCTTGTCTTTATAATATGACGTCTTAATTGCCTATTACTCAACGACATTAACGAGCCGAAGACAGTGCGCTCACACAATATTATATACATACGTATAAAATATATAGTAGATGTTATAAAATTATATTACGTATGTATATAACTACTTATATATAACTATACATATTTTATTATTATCATTATTAATATGAAGGACCATCGCGTCATATTACAACGCCCATAAAATAAAAAAATTAAACATTTTAAAGAATCTTATGAGGAATAATAATAATTACATTATAATACTTATTATATTGGGTAAACGATTTTATTTTTAGGTATCTACTATCTTAAATAGGTAGTACCGAGTAGGCCAAATAATCAACGGCTTTTTTCAATGAAACTGATCCTAATCGGACGGATAGTATTATCGGTCGAATTCTTTCTGATTGATTTACGTTTTCAGATCGTGTATTATAATCAAATTACACCTAATGACCACGGAATGTGTTTGCAGAATTTACTTTATTGTATTCGATTTTAGTTACATTACCGGAGCCGCGTGATTCAGGAGTATAAATCCAAAGTATACATCTTAAAAAATTACGTCGACTTTGTGAGTGTTTCGAATAGTATATATCTACTACACTCGTGCATACACGATATAACAGAATTACAATGTATTAAAAAAATGAACTCGTTATAACAATATGTATCCTGGAAGTATTGACGACGTATCATTATATAAATATTTAGTGCGTGAGTTTATTAAATCGTACCAGTTGTATACTATAGTATAATATACTGATATTATCATCTGCACGCGCGTGGTTGCTGCAGTGCAGAAGAACTTGTTAGTTTTTTTTCCACACCGACCGAGCAAATTTGTCTCTTTCCCGGGTTTCCATTTCATTACCAAGTATCAATTAGTCTCCAGACTGGTTACCTTTACATACATGCACGCTCTCACGCACAAACGTACGCAGATAGGTGTATGAGTACAGGCGAACACACGCACTCGTTTAGGTGTTTTCACAGACAATTTTGACGACCAAGAATGTAGCATACACGTTTTACGATTAAGATCAACCTAGTCTGGTTATTAAATCATGACTAAAAGAGTATACGATTTCCTAACATAAAATGTACAATATATTTTTGCAAGACGACGAATACAAAGAGTGTGTTCCATACGGTTTGAACTAATTTTAATTTGATATGCTTTGTACCCACGCCATGTATATACCACCAGGATCTTTTAAACAACTATGTAATACGTAACTGTTAATTTTCTTTGAAAACTATTTAAATGAGTAAGAACGACCGTCATCATGAATACCAGATGAATTGATACTATAATTTTGTTTTTCTATAAGAAAATGTTTGGGGCAACTTAAAATGAAAAACTAGATACACAAACACAGTAGAGTTCCTATAAGGTATACTACATATACGCCGTATACTCTCAACAATATTTTGAAAATGTACGGGCAGTGGCACACCTAGGGGGGAACTTTGGGTCTGAGCTCCCTGCATAAAATATTTTGTACATTAGATTATAATATAATCTATAATACTATAAATTTAAAAAAAAAATTAATCATTTATAATAATTTTAATAATTATTATAAATGGTTAATTTTTTTTTCTTTCAAATTTGATTATGATATTAGATTTACATTTATAGTTTAATATAATATTAATATAATGATAACTTATTTATGTTAGGGGCAATCGCCGATCATTTAATTGAAAATTATTTATAAATGTATGGGTATTAGCTTGATCAACGTACTAATAATTACTATATAGGTATATTATGTGGTGTAAATGATAATATACCTATATAGTAATTATTAGTACGTTGATCAAGCTAATACCCATACATTTATAAATAATTTTCAATTAAATGATCGGCGATTGCCCCTAACATAAATAAGTTATCATTATATTAATATTATATTAAACTATAAATGTAAATCTAATGTGGTGTAAATGATAAAAAAAATGGTTATTTCAAAATTTATGGTAATTCTATTCTTATATATAAGAAAAATATGAAAAATTGGTGATCCCCTCCAAACTAAAATCCTGGGTGTGCGCCTGTTCAAGGATATAGTATATATACTCTCAAGTCTTAGGCACTTTGTGAAAAATTATTTATTTTAATTAGTTTTACAGGTTTTAATTTTGACATTGTCTGATAACAGATATTCAGTTTTCTCTCAGACAATTAGTGTATTACTAAAAAATAATTTCGATGTTACACGATATATTTACGAAGGTATCAATTTATTTAAATAATTTTAATTTCTTTATCTGTAAAAATTAAAAAGTACGAATTTCAATTTTTAATATTGAAAATACAAATTTTACAATTATAATACAATTTTAATATTTAAAATACTGTACCATCATCACCATTGTCTAAATCATATAACTATTCATATTCAGATACTCAGCGAAATAATATACTCTCAATAAAACTGATGGGAGCATCTCTGCATATATATTTATACATATTATATCTTTTATATTAAACACATTATTGATGAACAATTAATTTTATATTAACTGTCACCTACGCAATTCAAAAGATCCTGTAACCGTGTAAAAATAACACGTTCGTTTCAAATGGTTTTTTTTTATTCTTCAAAATATGTTATTTTGATTAACACCGACTAATAATATACTACAGCTAGTGGTTAACCTTTCACGACGAAGCTACACCTGCTAGTTATATATTTCATTTGAGACTGCACACACATAATATAAATGTTATAAATTTACAATACACAAGTTTTAACTAATATAACTATTCCTCTCCCTCTCTATTTTTCTTATTTATAAGTCCTGAGTAAGTGACTACATAGTGTTATCGTTATTGAATTCCAGACGAAATATTTTAAGCATGCAATAGTATTGCGATACTTTATGTTTTGCTAAATTCCGATATCGAAAGTCCACCACTGAAATAGTAGGTATACAATATAATGTACACAATAATAACGTGTACTTACGCCTATGTTGGTCGAATACAAAAAGGATTGATCAATAAATTTACATTTAAAATGTTATTCTGTGTGACGTTGTAACGCTAAGTATATAAGATACTCCAACTGGTGCAGCAGCAGTATACATATCTTATAGACACGGTTGCAGTCATAATTAAGGAACGAATTCATATGTAAGCAAATACATTTGTTTGATAATAATTGAAATATGATCAATAACTTGTATAAATCAAATCATTTTTAATAAAATAAAAAACACCAAGTTTGTTTTAAATATTTTGCATGTTTTTAATTTTTTTGTATAACCAACGAGTATTATTTAAATGATAAAAAAAAAATTAAAATTAAAAATTATCAAATGCTTAATACTCGTTAATTAATGTATAAATAAATAAGTATAAAAGCTTAGCCTAGAGTATTATTATACATATTTGTAATTTAAAAAGTACAAATTTTTATTAATAGCATAAATAGTTGGTTCTTATTATCATGTATAATGAACTCGATGACCTATAAAATATTATCACAGTCAATATTTAAAATGTGGATTAAATTTTTGTAAATCAACTCGAATCGATAACATTATTGGTAAAAATTGAGACTGATCTAGGTGAAGATGGAGGTGATCGACTAAAAGAACTATAAATAATTAATTTTTCATATAAATTTTTTAAAAAACATATGCATAGCATTCCGTCAATGTATGAAATATTTATACATGATATATATATATATATATATATATATATATATATATATTATACAAATGTTACTTTAATTGTTTTCATATTTGCTGAACAATGGAATAACATTACATTTCTTTTTTGCGATATTAGTTCAGACGATATGCGTTGCACGTAATGTGCTCGAATATATCGATGCAAAAATCACAGAATCAAGAGTATAGATAGAGATTTATTTATAGGGAGGAAGTTTTGATATATTTAGGTAATAATTATTTTTATTATTACTTATTCATTTATAAGCTGGGATTTTGGCTATTGGGAGTGAGGGTTTGAACCCTAAAACCTTCCTCTTATCTACAACACTAACAGGTATATAAACCATACGCGTTGCAAATCGCGCACAATGTACACCGATGTCACTTGATCAGATCGGTAAGCATTTACTATAACAGAAATATTAAGAATCATAATTAATAATGAGTAGGGCTTAGATTTATATGTAAATACATATTTTTACTGTGACTTGATAAATTAATTTAGGTAAGTGATAAATTCGTTTCAAGCGATTTCCAATGTAATGGACTATATTTTATTTTACATATTTTTACATATTTCTCAATAATTCCATTTTTTCCTGCATATTTCGATAATTTGTTCATTTACGTTTTATTAATAATTATATTAGATTGTATTTTTCAATACAGACAATTTCCCATGTTTCCAAAAGTACGTAAACAAATTAAACATGCGGATATTCCAATCTCCAAGTTGGAAAATAAATCATTGAATGCTTTTTTAACAAAGTATACGGGACAATTAATTCCTGACGAGAGTACTCTTAGGAAAAATAACATAACAGAAATTTACCCGGAAACACTTAATTCTATTAGAAACATCATTCAAGATGGGCCTATATGAGTTTCGATCGACGAAACAGTTGACGTTGAAGGTATACCTTCAAGTCTATAGACTTGTTGAAAATGTTATTGTTGGAAAATTAAGTGAAACTTTTTCTAACTATTTTTATACTTTACCCAAAGATGATTCACTTGACATGCTTAGCTCATCGACTTCATTGAATTGAATAACCCATTAAAGCTAAATTTTGTAAAGTAGACAAGTTAATTGCTAAGGTACAAAAAAATATTTTTAAAAGCTCCAAGTCGTGTAGAAAAGCTGAAAGAAATGTATCCAAATTTGAGTCTTTCACCAGAACCAATAATTACTAGATGGGGAACATGGTTAAATGCAGTCAAATACAATTGTGAAAACTTTGAAAAAATAAAAGATGTTGTATCAACGTTTGATTCTACTTCAGCAGTTTCTATTCAAAAAGCGAAACCTTTATTAAATAAATAATTTAATTTATATATCTGTTAATTTTGGATTTTTAGAAGATACAATAAAACAACTAGAAATAAGAAAAATGACTTTAGTTCAAAGTTTAGGACTTATAAAAGAAGATGCAAAATGCATAGAACATGTACAAGGACCCTTGCACGGAAAAAATAATGTGGTTATAGTTACCATTTAAATCAGTGGTGGCCAACTACGGCCCGCGGGCCAAATCCGGCCCGCCATCATTTAATATCTGGCCCGCGAAAGAAATATAATATTTTACATTTACGTAAAAAAAAAATTTAAGTATACATTCTTCATATTTAATCCCGTATCGCCATATCGTAGTGTTTTTGTTAGCAATATTAACTGATATAACACATCATCTGAATTTGTTAAATCTAAAACTACAAGGAAAAGAAAAACTCGTAAGTACATTATTCGGTTCAGTAAAAGCTTTCCAAAATAAATTATCTTTATTTCTAAATCAAATTGAAGAATTAAATTTCTCCCATTTTGAATGTTGTGCTACTTTAAAAACAGAAGATTGTGGTATATTTCCAAAACAAAGGTGCATCAAAATTATTAACACACTTATTCGTGAATTTGAAAATCGTTTTAAAGACATTCGAACTAAAGAACCAATTATAAATCTATTTGAAAATCCATTTAATATAAATCCGGAAATTGTCGAAGCTTCTTTACAATTAGAAATTATAGAACTCCAATCTAATAATTCTTTAAGAACAACATTTAATAATTTGACAAGCTCTCAAAATCTTGTTCAGTTTTATTCAAATTTGTCTGAAGAAGATTTTCCAAATGTTCGGAAGTTTGCTGCTAAGATGTCTTGTATATTTGGTTCAACATATATTTGTGAGCAAGTATTTTCAACGATGAAAATTAACAAAAGTAAAACTCGATCTCGCATCACAAATGAACATCTACACGCCGTTCTCCGAGTAAATTCTACCAAATTAGAACCTAATATTAATTTCCTCTGTCAACAGAAAAAAGCTCACAGTTCACATTAACAAATTAATACATTTTAAAATATGTTTTGTAAATATAAAACGATATTTTGTATAGTTTATATTTATTTTTATATGTGTTTTAATAATTTATTTAAAAATAGTTTTTGAAATTGAAGCTGATTTAATTTTCTTTCATTTGTAGTAATTATTAAGTTAAGTATTAAATAAAGTCATTAAAATTATTAAGTATAATAAAAAAGTCGTTAAATATAAAATTATATACCTATACCTAAAATTCTGATGACTTAAAAGTAAAAAAAAAATTTATGGCCCGCGGTAAAATTTTTTTTTTTTTTATGGCCCGAGTTAAAAAAAGTTTGGCCACCACTGATTTAAATGGTTGTCTTTACCATTTTCAATGGTAGGTATTGGGACTACCATATAACATAGTTCACAGTACCAAACACATTTTGTTGTTATGATAAGTTAATGTAACCTAAAATTATGGTTGGAATTCTGCAAGCCAACATAGTTCCACCAACCATTCATTATTGTTGTCCCAAAAAACCTCATATATCTCATTGTTAATTTATGGTAATACATAGTATTTCCAACTACATTATAAGGTGATGATAACAACTATCATATTGTTTGTAATAACCTGTAAAAAATGGTTGTAAAAGCCACTAGAAGGGGGTTAATATATATAATAAATAAATTGATACAGAATATAGTAAATAAAACTTTTTATTAGGTACATTTTTTTATATATAAAAAACAATTTAAAATACAATTTATACATTAATCAGACAAATGAAAGTTACAATATAAATAAAATAATATTTTAAAAATTACAAGATATATATGTAATACCATCAGACATTGTGCTACAAACACATGGACTATGTTCTATTATAGCCGGTACGCCATGATGGTTTGTGCGAACATTAACAGGGCACCTTAATCGTATCATACGCGCGACTGTGAAGCGAATAACAAATAACTGGTCTAAGAATAATTCATATAAATGTATATTATTAATTTTAGGATACTTACTTCTAAATTCTTGTACAATATCTTTTGGA
The DNA here is from genome assembly GCA_034509805.1 of Sipha maydis. Lineage (NCBI taxonomy): Eukaryota > Metazoa > Arthropoda > Insecta > Hemiptera > Aphididae > Sipha > Sipha maydis. Next base: position 66,500 of record JASXSY010000749.1, on the reverse strand, counting down.
ATCTTCAATTCGTTTAGGTTTTTTAAAACATAATCGTCCATTATTAAAAATTAAAATAAACACAAATGCCTTACAAATGAAGTCTGTACAATCAGTAAACGACTGACGTGCCTCTTATCGCATTTATTGTACTTAACGATTTATTTCTCGAACGTATTTTTCATGTTTTTCAAGTGGTACACTACGATACGTCGCCGTAGGTATTTATATGGCGATACTGTTGTACGATTTATAAGACGAGTATAATAACCAAAAGTAAGAAACATGTATCGTGACAAAACAAATACAGTTTGCCGCGCGTAATTCAAAATCAAATTATCCTGTCCGTGGGACAATGCGCGTGAGACAACCCCCAGAAAAAAAAGACACAATATCATATCGTATATAATATGAATATTTCGTGGTTTTTTTTCGGTCCCGAATAAATTATTTATTATTATTATTATTATTCACATTATCTTGATAAATCAACGCGAACTACGCCGGCGAGGAGGAGAGAAAGAGAAAATAAATTAATAAATTAAAAAAAAAGAAGAAGAAGGAGGAAAAAAACAAAACGGTTTTCGGTAATATAACATATAGGTACCTGCGTGGCGAGACCACACGCGACACGACTTGACAGCGTCTTGAAGTTTACGATGATGCCGGTGAACAACGGTTAGTGTGGTCTGTTTATATTATATTAATAAAACGCATGTATACATTTTTAAATAAATATATATATATATATATATATATATATATATGCAAACAAATATTTCTTTTCTCCGCATGTTTTCATAATATTCAAATGACTTAATACTATATATTTGTACGTATATAATAAATATAATATACATATTGGCCAAAGTAATCTAAAAAATCAAATCTGTCCACTTTTGTGTGTGTGGATACATCATTGTATATAACAATATAATATAAACAAGGTCTTATATATTTATGTGTGTGAGCCGCAGATGATGATAACGACGACGGTAGTAATAATAATAATAATACTGTAACAGTAGTCGGTTATACTTGTGTTGGCATTGAGGTATACGTATGTTATATGTATATATAAATAAATACAAAACACCGGCTTTATAATACATATATTTTATTGTATATTTATACGTACGATAGAGCGTCATGTAAGTTAAACCACGCCGACGACGACGTGGCAAACACTATTGTGTTATTACTGCACACTGCACAACTCTGCGGTGCGCGATGTATAAATGTATATGCATACAGCCACGCTCGCCACCGCCGCGAATATAATATATTATTATTATGATTATTTCACGGGGTAAAACAAATTGAAGTATAAATCATGGTTTTTATTTTACTTATTTCACTCACTGCGAACAGATTTAATGTGTAAAAGCGAACGATTTTTGAAACGACCAGACGAAAAACATAAATCTTCATATCGGATGCACACGCGTATAATACACACACACACAAATATTTCGTGTATTCATTAAGTATATACATGCACAAACATACGGTAAATAATTGTAGTGAGCGGTTGAAATTTTGTCGGTGACGTTTAATTTTGCGATAAACGAAAAATACGCATACATATTTTGTTCTCGAGTCGATCGTCTCGCGCCTAGGCGGTGGCAATATACATATATTACACCGTTCGAACAACTCCGTCCGGCAACGTATAGTGGTGCAAATATGTAAAAGGGTCAAAGATCCTTAACATAGTTTTAATGGTATTCATAGGGGCATATGCAAATGCATCAGCCAGGAAAATTGTCTTGCTTTAAATGACCATTCGAGTAATAACATAACGTACCAACCATAATGATATTATCGTTGTACTGTCGTTGCGTACAAGTACTTCGGTCTTCAATACGTAATTATATAAGTCAATAACAATATCTACAAATTGTCAAACGTTTCGATCGCATTCAGTATTATTATTATTACCATATATCCTCGGGTCTTGTATAATCATCGATTCGACACGCGATACACTGCGTACCACTGTGTACACTAAACTTCGATATTTAACTCGGAAAATAAAAGAAAAAAATAACTGCACGTTATAACGTACACTCGATGCACTAATACGATTGTTGGTATTTGCGTACTCCACATTGCACAGCCAGCGAGTTCAAATAACAATAAAATTATTTTATTGTTATTGTGTAGTGGTTGCGGTCAGTGGCGTACATTAAATTTGCTTATGGGAGGCAGAGGATTGAATTATATACATAGTTTTTATGTCAATATCAAACGTCTATTTTTATTCCTCCTCGAACGAACAATTAACATTTTTGTGATTCTATTATTGATGACAAATACTTAATTTTATCCACACGTTAAAATATCCATGATGTACATATTTTTCAATCTAACCATTTCAAAATTGAATTTTTTTGTAGTTCTTAAGGGGTGGGAAATTATTCCAAACTCCCATTCTTAATTGCACGCCACTTGTTGCGGTATAAGTATACGACGAATAACGGTTTAAATTCGTTCCCATGAATCAAGCGGGTATCGTGTAAATTTTTTTCGAGCCAGTTTCGAACGATCAAAATAATATGATTTGTATGAATTTATTATGTTCGTACTTAACAACTGTTAACTGTTGTCTTAAATACAAAAAAAACAAAACAAAAAAAAATCGATTACAAAATCACGAGAGAACGTTTTTTGTTTCTATATCCGATAAAGTATATTCTACATAAATATCTAAAATATGTAGAACACGATGCATATATGTCCGCTATTAGAAATTCTGCGCCGTATTATAAGTTAATTTTATGATGATAAAATAAATAAATAATGTTCACACGAAGTAAACGACTGGCATACATCTAATAAGTATCGTAAATAATACGGAGGAATCTAAATGCTATACAAAATGCTCGTAATAGAAACCTACTCAATGACGAAAACAAGCGAATATACTGATTTGACGATAAATATTAATTTAACTTTAATATAATAAATTATAATTTTACTCGAAATCTCCAACGTTACATGTCACTAATACATAACTATTCCGTGTTGTAATTATTACAGTCTTTCTTCAAACCTAACGTTTTAATAATTAAATTATTTTTCACTATAACTATTATTATATTTTAAGGGATGGGAGTCCATTGAGAACTGTTATTTTAGATAAAAACTATTTTCTTATTTTTATTTATTTATTTTCACTTATTTTTTGCAATAAGAATAATCTATGATAAAAATAACTATGGTTAATATTTAAATATAATTTTTTTTTTTTTCAAAAATAACATATTTAAGTAGCTCACCTCTTTATACCGATACCATACGAAACAATAATGGGATTTGTCATATGTGAGCTCCTTAGTTGTAATTCAATGAATATTATTCAATTTTGTATCATCCATCCCTTGAACTCTATGACCTTGTATAGTATGCTTGGAATAGTATATGTGAAAAAATTACAATTTTATTTATTTAAATTATTCACATAATTGTAAAGAGAAATTAAATCGTTGTAAAATTTAAACTGTACGTGTAAACCTAATTAAAAAATAAAATAAACATTTTAAAATATTGTCCAGCCAAGTACATAAAGTGAAATAACATACAAAGTATAATGGTCGTTAGGACTGGGTTTTATTTTTTGGTGAAAAGTTGCTAATTTTATATAATTTCTTGCAATTCACATGCACAATACATATATTCGTATAGTATATTACACTCGAGCATACATAATATTTACATCGATCAATATACATTTCAAGTAAATCTATGTAAAGTTATTCATAATTAAACGATCGGTACTGAGGTTTTGTTGCATCAAATCTGTTATTGATTTTATCTATGCTAATATGATCATTATGATTTTGTTGGCATTCACCTGTTAGATCACCAACGGTAATTTTTATAGATATTTATTTGTTTACAATTACGAATTTGATTACATTTAAATGTTTCGTGTTCACTAGTCGTAATAATAATAAATTATAATAAACTACGTATACACTAATATAATTTGCTTCGAATAAAAATTGCAAATAATAATATATTAAATTTAAATATTAATAAAAATAAATATAATAAAAACATTAAATACTTTTTATAGATTATAGATGTGTCAAAATAGAGTTTGATTAATTATCACTATATTCGTGATAATTGTTATATTTTCTAAGACTAATAATATTAATAGTTATTATAGTAATAATAATTGAGGTCAAAATTTAATGAAATTTGACATAAATTTACAACGATATTCGGATGACGTATGCATATTTTTTAATAAACACGTTTTTTTTTTTACATACAGATGGTACCTACACGTTTCTTGTTACCTGTAGTTGTAGTTATTAGATTTATATTAGATGCAATAAATGCAATAAAAATAGAAATTACCGAAAGAATCAATAGCTTTATAATGATAATTTTATTTGAATGCATTTGCATAATATGGCGTAAAAAAAAAAAAAAATAAGTTTCAACACGGTACAGCAACATTGATTAAAAACACATGCGTTACATACAAGCAGATGCTATGTGCGTTATACGATAATAGCCGAAAATATTGACATGAAAAGATTTCACGAGAAGATAAGAAAAGACGCGAACAAGAAAAAGACCAACAGATTTACAAATCAGAAATATTCTGAAATAAAGATGTTGATTTTCTCTCTAGTTCATACACACACACACACACTCACACTAATACACGCTTTAATCTTTCCTTCGACGAAAACATATAATAAATGTAATAAGACCAAAACCATTTTTTTCCGCTGCCAATATATATGTTAATCATTGTTTAGTGACTGCAATTCCACGAAAGGATTTTCGAGATTCAGCTGCGACTTTCGAGATTCTCCTCGGACCGCGACCGCGCGCTTATATATCAATCACCTGTACACTATAATATTATGTCATCGTCACCGGTTGGGTCGTATATCGATATTTAAGTATATATATATATATATATATATATATATACATTTAAACAGTTATGGGTACGTAATGTTCGTCGCTGCGATCGGTTGTAAATTTAAAGACCACTCGCGAACGATAATAATATTACAATAATAATAATACGCATATTATATTCACTCCCGTATTATTTTTACGACGATTTGTACGACTGCAATACATATATGTACATAATAATATCGTCAGTTCTGCCGATATGTGTGTGCGTTATTATTATTATTATTTATTTATATGCACTCAGCCGCACCATACGTCTGGACGAAAAACAACAATATATTAATATGAGAAAAATATAAAATAAAAATATATAAGAAATGCTAATACGCGATGCATTTATTATTATCGTACTTCTCTATCTCTCTCTCTCTCTCTCTCTCTCTCTCTATATATATATATATATATATATATATATATATATATATATATATATATATATATATATATATACCAGTCTGTTTCACTTGTTCCGATTACTGTGTAGTGTATATTATACAAATGTGTGTGTGTGTGGCAAGAGTTGGGTGTCCGTGCGCGGATGCTGCTCTGCCGTCGCTGTTTCTCATTCGACCACGGGAAACGCTGTTCGGAACGCGCTCGCTCGGGCCATAGTTCACACGCCCACGGCCTCATTAATATTATTATTACCGTTTGTGTTTATATTTTTCACCGTGGCCGAAGAAACCGAGTATAAACGGCCTTGACTTTGAGAAATCGCTAATTTATACGATTAAATACAAGTGTGCGCGTTGGTTGATTGTGCATTATGCACGTATGTATGCAACTAACTATAGACAAGGGCCGCATGCACATATGTGTTTCGCCGCGCTTAACAGGTCGACAGCAATGGAACAAACACTAATGATACTAATATGCGCTTATTGTTTATTATTATGCACAAAGATGGTCGTCGAGCGATAACTTTTCGTAGAATAGAAATCGAAATTTTCACACTCAGTCTGGTGTGGCAACGTGGCGAGATTTCAACTCTTCCAAGCTCGTGATACAAACATCTGTTGTAATGAACGCGCATACATTATACACTGTAGCCCATGTCCTGGATGTACGAGCAACGAACGCGTACCCAAACACTGCAAACTGTTACTCGTGCGTACGGTTGCGTCGTGGAAGAATGTGTACACGAACAAATATTTTGGTTTACTCGGGGCCTTGACAGGTTGCAACAACAAACATTATTAACAACAGATAAAAAAAGACGAACAACTTTGATTTAGTAAACGTAATCTATGTACTGTATTTTACACGAATGAAAAATATAAGCGTGGATGTAAAAATAAAGGTTTTCTTATGATTTCGCGTGAGCTAGTATTCAACTTTATATACGCGTCTAAATTCACGTTTGCATATGCGATCGGAAAGTACGAAGTATCGTATAACATAATATTAGTACGCGATCGGAAGCCATCCCACCCAATTGCTCTGCGGACGAAAATTAATGATAAAATAAAATCGATTATCTACCAAGGATTCGTAGAGTAAATATTAGAGATTTATATCGTAAATAGAAGCAAAAGCGACTAATTTTCTTTAGTGAATCAAATCCTGCGCGGTACATTCTATCATAATTTGTATTTATATATTTTTATATCTTAGCGGATTTTTAAATGTATTGATCTTGAATGCTTTATGAAAACATTTCATACTCAACATAATATGTTATTAATATATTATATTAACTTTTACTACGATAAGAAGTTATATGATAAGTTTTGATTTTTAATGACATTAACAAAAAATGATTATTATATATAATTATAATATAATATTTGTTCGATTAATATTTTCATTTTAAAATTTGAATAATAATTTCTAAGTAAAAATATACATTTCCATTTTCATATTTTTGAAAGAATAATTAATATTAATATAGTCTTGTCCAAACGGGTGAAATGTTTTTTTTATTTTTGGTCTCCATTTCAATTTGGGGATTAATTATAAGCAATTTTTATGAGACAAAAAAAAAAAAAGCAAAATTTCATATATTTTTACCATTTATCACAAAATTTGGGACTGTACCCGATACGCATGAGTGGAACAGTTAAATAAATTAATAATTATAACGATAACGATCTCGGCTAGACTCTATAGATACTACGTTAATTAAAACAAATTAACATATCGTTCGTTAAGTATGGACCGCGACTCGACGACTAACCATAGTGTAACGCGACTTTGAGAGGTATTATTGGAGTCGGGATAGACGAATTGTACTTATCACCTACAAATAAATGGTCGAATTGCACTTGGATTGAAAAAAAGTAATGGTCGAACTGCACTCGTTACAAAAAAAAAAGAGTTAAAATGGAATACCCTTCAAAGATATTACGAATCTAATCTCTCTGTTAAAGAACGCTACGGCGTACTTATATTATATAGCATTATATATTAGTTCGTGCCATTTAGATAACGCAAATAATATTATTGTCACCAAAAATCAACAAAAGAATTTAATCTAACTGGTTAATAAATAGTTATCAATAAAAATATAAGTCTAATACTTATATTGTATACCGTGTAAAGACTATGTAAAGACAATTATTAAATAGTCACGACATAAATCGAATACGAAAAAATATTTATCATGAACACCAGAAAAACTATCCGATTTTACCAAAATCTCTTAATGACACACATGACACTATTAACTCATTAGAAATTAAAACAAATATTGATGAAGATTTTTACTAGATAACAATTCTGCATATAACATTATAATATTTCAACTAAAAAAAATGTAAAATATATATGTGAAAAAAACGATTATTTTTGTGAATGGCACGTTTTCACATTGCCCAATTTTTTTTATCAAATGTTTACACTGTATACAGTTTACAAAAATTATTATGTACCATTAATATTTGCTTTGCTTCCAAATAAAACTATTGATATATATATAAAAATGTGTTTAAAATAAATACTGAAAAGTGCAATGAATTTGGTTTAATATTTATGCCAAATTTATTTATAGCAGATTTTGAACAAGCAATCCATAATGCGATCAATGAAATGTTTCCTCTATGTAAAATCATAGGTTTAGATTCCATTTATCACAATCATGTTATCGTAAAATACAAAATTAAGGACTTTCAGCTGATTAAAAATCTGAAACAGAAATTGGAAAATGGCTTCGTAATATATTTAGTTTAAGTTTCTTAAGTGCAGTTGAAGTTGGCGAATCTTATACAGATGATTTTATGTCAACTATCCCAGAAAATCACGCTGTCCAAGAATTCAGTGACTATTTAGTTGATAATTTTATTTCTGACGAAGGACTTTTTCCGCCTCATATTTGGGCTTCAGATACGATTTCAAGTCAAAAAACTACTAATGCATGCGAGTCTTTCCATGCAAAGTTCAATTAATCATTTTCATTACTACATCCAAATATATTTGTGTTTATTGATGTTTTAACACAATTGCAAATCGACACTTATATTTTAATGCAGAACACTGACACAAGACCATCAACAACACGATACCAGAAAAAAATAAATAATGTTCAAAAATATATTGACTTATATACTCAGAAGCGTATTACCAGGCTAGAATTTTTGAATACAGTTAGTCATTATTACAAAAAATTATCAAAATGAAAAAAAAAATTATAATAATGACAATAATTAAATTTGACGATTAAAAAAAAAAAATGTATAATATAATATAATATAATGTATAATATAATAAATATAATGTAAATATATATAATTAACATAATGTGATGTATAAAACAATCATTTTTAACCACGCCAATGATTAAAATCATTGTCAGTCTTAAGCCTGTAAGTGGGAAGGAAAATGAGTGTTTACTAAATGTTTAACCCATTTAAATGCATGATAATTTTATTGAAATACTTTTTTGAGCCCAAATGCAGTTCGACCATCAACTTTTTTTAAACCCAAGTGCAATTCGACTAAAATAAGTGCAATTTGACCATACCCATTGGAGTCACATGGAAATTCATATTCAAAGATTGCACAGATGAATTGAAAAATTAAAAATTTTAAGCCAGTGGCCAATTTGTATTAAAATGTGTTTCGTCGAATCGTCTAATAGGGAACATATGAAGTAATCCGAAAATAAAAATAAAAAACTATCTGTAGCAGAGAATATCGAAGATTGGAATGTGTTGTCAATGGTCGTAATGTGATTGAAAATAAAACATTTATTTCATTCTGTATACGCCACGCAAAGGCTTGACGTATAACAACACAAAAACAAATTGTTTGTTGGTTGTTGGACACTCTAACCGTCAAACAAGCTCGTGAAGAAAAACTTAATAATTGGCCCGGACTACTACCTTATTAAGTGACAAAGAAGGACGATTAGCACTGCTTTATAGGATAGTCGAAAACAGTTTCTTTAAAAGGCTTACTTTTCCTTACGGCTCTAAAGTTATTTTACACTCGAAACAACTAACAAAGAATAAAATTTAGCTCTGAATGTTTCGAGCATGAGTTAATCTTCACCTAAACAATATTGTACTCTCCCCTCAAACTGACAAAGAATAAGATCTAGCACTGGACTGAGGTTTGAAATACAATATAGTTTTAATACCCTTTTTGTAAGTGTACCAACTTTTTCATATACTCATACAAAGTACTTAAAATAGAAAAATTATTAAACATGAACACCTTTTACAATTACAATCAAAACCTTTTAATTAAAGACAACGAAAGATATAATTAATACAAAAACAAAAGAATGACCGACTTCACTCGTAAATCGGGTAGCGTTCCGTCCTCCGCATTGATGGCAGTAGAACGAACCCTCATCACGTCTTTCCGGGGGCACTTTATTCTATGGCCATTTATCTGGTCAGCACTTCCTGAAGGTGGTATGTGTATGTGTGAGTTTGCTGACAATATATTAATTTTATAAGAATAATTTAATTAAATTAGGTGTTAGGTATCATCTATATTTTAGTGATGATACAACACATTCATACGTCACATTGTTAAAAATTGCACAATACCGGTAGTTCCTGGGAGATTAGCTAATCGTTAATTTAACTAATCCCGTGACTCGTGTGACCATATTAATAAATATAATCCCAATTATTTTTATTTTATTTTTTATTTGGTTTTGTTTACTGTATATTCACTATGATATATTGTCTTACTCTATTCAGCCAACGATCGTGTAATATTTACGTTTGTGTAAACATTGTTAGATTAAGTATGTAATACCGAATAAAGACCATAAAAAAAAAAAGATAATGACACCAGAACCTGTCAAATTTATAAAACCATGCATGGCTTAGTCAACTAAAGAATAACACGCTATACTATTCAGAAAATATATCAAATAAATACGTGACAATCATCAGAAACCTATTTATATTGGATAATTTAATTTTTGAAAATTATTACCGATTTAAACAGTTAATTTTTATATTATAATATTCGTTATATCGAATCATTTAATCAATTGTTTCGATTTATTAAGAAGAGTGTACATACATAAAAGTACTTATATAACAAAAACAAATTTTCTTTACATAAATTCCGTGGAATCGTCAGTACAATTTCATAAGCAATGTACTTACATCAATAGCATGTCTTACGTGGTCGGACAGATCTTACGTGTTTGAACAATGAAACGCAAGAAGATAATATTAGAACTGTTGCTATTAAAATTAATTAAAATCTTTTTAAATTCAGCGGACCTCAAGAAAAAATTTTTTTTTATATTATTGAAGGCTACCTACGCAATTATCTGTAACTGCATGTATCACAAGAACGTGGGCGTTCAATTAAAAGGCACAGTATGATTTTTTCATGAACATTTGTTTTTACAAAACCACTCACGTTAAGTACGAAATATTACCGCCTTCGTTTTAGTCGGATAATTCAAAAGACAGTAGAAAAAAGTCAACTACAAACAACGAGTAAAACAATGCACTACTATGAGGCACCACCAACAAACACCCACAATATTTGATTGTTCTTCTCTTATGAATACAATTTGGAAAAATTGACTGAAATTGTGTGCCCCTCGAACGGCAACTGAACGCCCTTGACAATTCCATTATTGCATATACTTACAACATACGGTTGGCGGACCATACCAATTTTCAACGTCATATGTGCCAAACAAAATGACATAATTCATAATAATACATAATAATATGCTGGATAATTTAATAAACACGCGCAGTCTACCGCACTCTAATGTTACCGTGTCTGTCTCACTGAAATGCTACAGTTAATGTCACTGGTATGGCACTTCTGCACGTGCCACAGCGGTGGATTTCCGGTCTTTCCGGTGCCTGTACACTCCGTCATCGAACACAAAAGAACCGCAATCATTTTTCTGATTATGAAGACATGAAATCGTTTATTTGGTTTCTTTACATCTGCGGATCTCCAACGACGTTTCTTTTCATTAACGTATTATATTGTATGCGATGCCGATGATAAAAACTATTTTATCGACCTATCCAATCTTCTTGTAATCTCCTATTGATCTGATGTGTACACGGACAAATGGACGTGTACTCCATTCAGAAAACGGAGATAAGTCACATATGGGTACAGGACCGTACCGAATGTTGTGGAAATATCTCGTAAATAAATCAAATTTATCCGAGGAGATTAAAATTAATAGTTTACTCAGTTTTGTTTGTCGTTATCATGTACTATAATTATTTTCATTTTACACTGTTTCAACCAAGTCCAGTAGCAGCTAAGCATGCGTTTGCTGCTTAAACAACTATGTATTATTTTTGTTTACAAAAAAAAAAAAAATTAAAACGTTATGTAACAGTTTGAGTTTATAATATTTTGTATTCGTTCGGAAGTGACCTGGCAATGTCATGTTTATAAATAATATTGAAAACTTAATTCAGATGTTTATCGAACTCAAACTTCTTGCACTAATTTAAGGTCTATTTACAAATAACCATCCCGTGTACGTTCAGTATCAATGCCGTCCATTTAGTTTCAGTGCTTTGAATTTACACAATACCGTTCCGTGTCTGATCCGTATCCGTTGTCCGTGTCCGTTCAGTACAGTTAGAGCCTATCTACTCAGCACACGCACGTTTTTTACATTCCATTTTCATGGTTGTTTTGGCTTTTGGGTAATTGAAAAAAATTATAATATGACTAGAAGTGTAGATGAATCGCTAGAAGATCTAGAAGTACTTGCCTTACTGCTGGATGAAGAAGAGGAAAAGATCAACAAACAAAAAAGAATTTGGGTTCATTTATGGAAAAAAAGAAAAATTGAAGGTGAATTTGCTAATTTGTATGGAGAGTTGTTAGATCACGAAACAAAATTTTTTGAATATTTTCGAACTAACAAACCAATCAAGTTATCATTTGTCACTGACGGCTATTTACATTGTTTCGTATTTTCCAGATCCGTATAAGTGAAATCCCCAAAAACATTGTCTTCGACAAATTTTAAAATACGGAGACGGATAATACGGATACTGAATGGACACGTAATGGACATGTATAAACATGCCTATTTAATAATAATTAAACAAACATAAAACGCTGGTTACGGAACCAGTGGCGTAATTAGAAATTTGTCTTAGGGGGGGGGGGGATAAACATTTTTTTCCACATAAAATACTTAGATTTTCAAGTACAATATCTGGGAAAACTATTTCATCAAAAATTCTTAAACTAATATATATGTACACAAAATGTATTAATAAATGTGCTTTAAAATTCTACACAATTGAGTACCTATACCATATTATAATAATTTCTTCAAAATTTAAATTTTGATTTTATTAGAATTAAAATTTACTTTTAAATTAAACAATAATTTTTAAAATATTAAATTTATTTTGTTTGTAATAATTATAATGTACATAATAACATAATAATACATGTTTACGTTTATAAAAGAATTTCTAATTTTCTTGGCTGTTTAGCCAACTTAACACACAACGTCAACGTTCCACCCCAACAAAAATAACTACATAAAATGATAACTGTTTCGGCGTATTAGTTGCAGTCGCTATTAATTAGAACTTCGAAGGTGGAAGCCGCCACCTCCATTCGACTATAACCCCTTAAGGGTCCATGGACCACTGGTTAAGAACCCCTACAGCAGTTGATTAAACCTCAGACGCACTCGGGCTATACGATAAAAACTGCAAATAAAATCGCGGACGTACTCGGGCCATGAAAAAGGTAAAAATTAAAAACAGGACGCACTCGGGAAATTCCCGTATACATAACATATACATTTATTTTTATAATTTTATCATGTTTTAACAAGTTATGTGTATTCAAACGCGCTATTAATCTTGGCTTATAACACGTTTTATTAAAAAACTCATAATTATTATAGTATTACGCGAAATTCAATAGAATTAATAACTAATTACAATCAATTTTATAGCGTGTTTGAAAAAATAATAATCATCGAAAAACAATGTAGGCATTTTTTACTTTTAGTCATCGGCGTTTTTTTTTTTTTTTAATAAAAAACAATAAAAAGTAACGAAAAAAAAGCAATTACTTTAAAAACAACCCTCCGTCGTCGCAGAGAATATTAGTTTGTTCGTCAGATACTTTAAGACATTGTGATTTATTTTAAATACCTACCTATACATTAAATAATATACGATAAACGTTTTCAATGTGGTTATTATGTTTTTTTTCTTTACATTTTCTGGCCCCGTTTTCAAAACCACCCCCGTTGAATTATGTCAAACAATCACACGTTTCTCATCCGAGGCAGGTATTTCCAAGTGAATTATTTTTTAGTCGAAACCTGTCAGATGTTTACTACAAATGTACAGGTATACCACAATAAGAAAATAATACACTTGAACGTGTAGCAGTGAGTGGTGAAAGCCTTAGGCTTTAAATAATAATCATATTATTTGTTGGTGGGCTTCGCTAATCGGCAAATTTAACCCGACTAATAGTGTGTCCTGAACGGCGTTTAACAATTAATTATAAAACAATTAATTATGTTTAAATTGTTTTTTTCTGTTACTAGATTTAACGATTTAAAAAAATGGAATGCTTGAGGCATCAAACACTCACACACATACATACGCAGACACACACACACACACACACACACACACACACACATATTTATTATAAATATATATTTTGAAATATTTCTACGGTAGGCTGACGTTTAGCGTATTTCAACCCTCGAAATTGACTTGTTCGCATAATAGCCCAGGAATAATTATTATTATTAGGTACCCGGGATATATACGTTTCGTATATATATAGTTTTGTTGGCAATTTCACGGGAAGACAGAGAGAGAGGGAGAGAGAGAGAGAGAGGAGAGGAGAGAAAGAGATAGAGATAGAGGTAAAGAGAACACGCCGACCAATAACGTCTTAATAGAGCTGTTTAAGAAATATAAGGGAAAAAATATATAACGAAGAAGAAATACTGACAATAAATCACGAAACATCTGGCTAATTACCGGTCGGTCTTCAAATTGAGATCATCATCGTGGGCAACGAAATAATAACATCCGAATTATTTTTCGTCAACCCTCTGGCTGATGTATAGAGTTTAAATAACCACCTCGTGGTATACGCAATAGGGTAGTTCAATAATGACGAAAATACGAGAAAAACGAAAAACAACGACTCCTAACTATATACGTTCTTCTACGATGGGATATGATCTCTCTCTCTCCCTCCCTCTCTTTCTCTCTCACTCCCTCTCTCTCACTGACACACACACACATTTACACTTAACTACAGCTGTTGGTTATCCAGTCAGTTTTTATACAGAAAACACGAAAACAGAAAAATAACTTTTTTATTCGTTATTTTAACATACATAAAATGAGTATCGACAAGCAAACAACATCGATAAGCAGAGTAATAATAATAAAGAAAAAGTAAACAAAATCAATCAAAATAATTAGTTATAATATTGACTTTGCGTCAATTGTAGTTTTACACGCGTAACGTTCGTTGGTGGTAATCGACAAAATAATTTTCAATGATATAATATGTACAATAATCGCTTGGAAAAAACGTAAATAATCGTAATGTTATGAAAATAACAATAAAGTGTAAAAAATAAAAACGAAAATACAATTGGAAATTCGAACAGTTAGTAATCCATTATACGACATTTAATGCTTTACATATCACGAATAAATGTAATAGAGTATACTATAGTTACTCTAGTCCTAACATTTAAAATAGCATTTCAACCACCCCATGTTAGCAGTTTGATATATACATGGCTAACACTTTAATTCAAAATTAAAAGTACACATCATGCAATAAATACCATGAGTAGATTTTTTTAATGCTAAATGATCATTAATATTATTTTAAAGTTAAATAATTAAGACTCATCCGGATGTTAAATGCGTACAGGTCGACTCGGTAGCGTGAAACACTTTTCGGCCTCAAACTATACATCGTATTAACACCAAAGAACGAAACTGTTTTTAAACATGTTGAGATATTTTACTTAACTAGACAGTATATGTAAATATACATTTAATAAAAACGTTTAAATAATCTCACGGTATGCATTATGAACCAAAGTGAATGTAAAATCGTTTGAGATATGTTTGGTATTTTAACACCGAAGCGCGTGGGCAGTGTATAATATTTGATCTGACAGTTCTCGGAATCTACTTGATCCACTATGTATAAGGGAACCGATAGGATAGGCATACATAATGCGTTTATAAGGTATTTTGCTACGGTTCTACGCCAGTTTTTCGTGTTCAACGCGAATAGTGAATGGCCCTGAGTGGAGTACGAAAACAATTTTTTTCAGAAAATATTCAATTGGAATACGCTATAGCTGGTGTTGTTTATTAAACGCATAATGACGTCTTATGTATTGTTCCACCTACTTTTTGGGGTTTTTTTTATAGTTAAATGTTATTTCATATTAATATTGAGTATTACAATTGTCTGATATTTTGTGTGCATGTTCGATACAAATACTTTGTCATGTATCTAATAAAGATTTGTACATCATCTCAGAGTTTTTATGTTTATATCTTGTAACACTCTATTGAACCTTATTCGTAATAAAATTACATTGATATTAGATGCAATAATCATTTTCAATTTATTTAAATATATAATTATATTTGTTTGTAATTGGTCCCGATAAAATATTTCATTAAACACCATTCACGAGATATAATTGCCATCAACGATATCGTATCATGTGTCCATAAACAAATTTGATGTGCACGGAAGGTTTATACAATATTATATTTGTACACTTAAGTCACGTGATTTAAGTGATCCTGTGAAAACGTGGCGGACTTATGATCGAGTGAAAAACGGTTTACCAATATCGTTTATCACTCGTTGCGTTGTTAATAGTTGTAGTGTATAACAATACGTGTTAAAGAGTTTCGAGACGGAAATGACAACCAAAAAGACCCGCTCCATGTTATACTATTATATACATTCAATTATGAAACAAAACGGCCGTGCTCGGATTTGACGTTTCTATCGTATTAATGCGTACCTACTTAAAACGTCTTCTCTGTGATTTGTGGGATGGACTCCTGGCTGACAGATATGTTCCATTGTGCT
Source organism: Sipha maydis (assembly GCA_034509805.1). Classification (NCBI taxonomy): domain Eukaryota; kingdom Metazoa; phylum Arthropoda; class Insecta; order Hemiptera; family Aphididae; genus Sipha; species Sipha maydis. The sequence goes on along the minus strand of JASXSY010000749.1, from coordinate 50,027 downwards.
GTAGTGTAATAAATTACGCGTACTTAAATCTTAACTGTTCAAATTTCCAGAATGTTTTATTATTATTTATTCTTTGTGGTGTGCACTCACACAAACACACACATACATACACATCTATAGTAGCGATTTGCATTTATTTTACGCACTTTTATCGTGTACCTTATTGTATACAGGTGTAGAGTATTGTAGTAGTTTTTTTTCTATAAGGAATTTATCTTATTTACTCCTATTATAGGTACTTTTTGCATGACGACCGATCAAGATAAAAAAATAAATGTATATGGTTAAAAATTAACCCCAGAAAAATATGAATTAAAATCATTGAAATCAAGACGCTCTGCTCTTTTGCCGTTTTCGTAGTGAAAATTTTAAAATGTTTATGAAAATTGGTTAAACATTTAATTAATACAGAAATAAAATAAAACCTGAAAAAAAACCATAATTTAATAATATAAAAAACCCTTTATCATATTATCTTTAATTTGCATTTTCAAGGTTTAGAAGAACACATGGTAAGTACTTAAATACTGTGGAAATAATAAAACAAAGAACAATGATAGGCGTCAAAACAGCTTTGTATAATTTGTTTATATTATTTAAATATATATATTCATTTATTTATATATAGATATGTATATATTGTTTTTATGATTACTTTCAAACTAAATATGGCATTAGTATTCTCATTAAACAATAGATATAATTGTAATAAAATATATTCTTCGTTAGTGGTTTCTAAGTTATAACGGCAATACAGGACACCTACACCGTATAATATAATAATACGACAGGTATTTTATACGTCAAATTATCGAAATGACTATAAAAAATAATGATGTCTACCTTGCACAATAGCGCTTTAGGTACTGTATATTCACACACAAAATCACCAAAGTTTCACTAGTTCGTAATTTATATTGACATTAATGTTATTATAAAATATCAATAAAATTAAATTAAAAACTAATCTTTAAAATGTTAAACACTTTTTACTAGTATGTTAAAAATATCATAAAAAATTTTTTTAAAATATGTTATACTAATAAATTCGTATTTTCAAACATTATATATTTATTAATATATCTTTATAATATAGGTATATTATAGTTTTAAAAATTAATATACTATAAAATATGTTATGAAAACTTAAAATAGCTTATATATAAAAATAAATAGTACGTTTTAATTTTAAACGTGTTAAGTAAAAAGTATATCAAGTTACCAATGCAACTAAAAAAATGAGTTAAAAAGTTAATAGATAATGAAATCGATCGATTAGTTTACGCCATTGTTGAAAAAGTGACTTTTTATTAAATTTATATTTTCTAGCTATATGCAGCGAAGTTAGTATCCGACTCTAAAAACAAGTGTTTAATTATCAAATTCTACGCGCAAGTACTTTGCACTCTCAAAATCATCTAATGATACTATGTACAAAACTTCCATTTTATTTTCACAAAAAACAACATGTAAGCCATAAAAATAAAAAATTAACTACGATGTAATAACATACTAATGCTATATTATACAAAAAAGCTAATAAAAAATCGTAACTTACTGAATAGTTCAGGAGAATGAAATAAACTCACATTCACTGTTGACCATATGGTGTTACAATATTGGTGTGTATACATACTATATATACTAATAACATGGTCACGAATAAAATCAACACGTATAGTGACAACATATAAGTTTTTGAGAAAAAAATAAAAATATATCTATTAAATTCGTTCTAGTGTTTCGAGTCTGCGCTGATATCTTATCGGAACGATAATGACCCAAAATGTCCGGACGTCGGAACCAAAATTATTTCGCGGAAAATTTAATAAAGGCACATATTAAATGCTTAAATGATTTCTACAAATATTGTATCCTTCTCCAAATTACCTCACAAACGTTTTGATAAAAGCTAGCAACGAAACCACCCTCGGCTAGATAATGACACTGCCCATAAACCAAGGTTAGACCAATATTGACCACACACGATGTTTGATAACATATTGCCATATGTTAACCGATCTTCTCTTTTTGTATTATATGATCGACTTTTTTCGATTAACAACGATTAGTACTTTTAAACATTAATTTATTTTGCATGATTATTTAACACTTGCTGTTAAAAAGTGAAAGAAAAATTCAAGGAGTTGAGCTACTCTGAAAAATATTATTGAGAATGAAAGATGTACATTCAGTAGTAACTATAAATATCGAAAATTATAACCTTCAACTTCACAACAGTTTCTTTGGTCATACTAAAAAAAAACTGAAGAATAAATTGACTGAGAAAATAATGAATTTTTCTAAGAAAGAAGCAAATATTTTAATCACATTTTGATAAAATAGAAAACGTTTAGATTATGAAGTATGTAACACAATTTTATTCTAAACTAGTGTCCAGAAAAATATAATATTTTCACGAACAACTTAATATTTGTTTACGCTTAAAGCTGAATACAATAATCAGAACAAAATTATTTTTTGAATGTGTTGGAATGTAGTATTGTTACTTTCGAATTCAACGACAACCAAATCAGTGCTCCTCGACCACGTTCATTCGATACTAATCACGACCATTATGGCTCATGTGTTTTCTCAGAAAGTTTTTAATCAATTTATAACTACGGAGTTTTAATTGGATTTCTAGAGTAAAAATGACTTTTAAACTTTGTCAATCTGCAACATACGATAACATTTCCTTCGAAAGACATGTTTCGTTACCGTAATTACAGGCGTTCTATATTATACCTATAGGCGTACATGCGACTAGATTTTTGAACCTCTCTTGTCAACAAGGTTAAGTAGACCTAAATAAATAACATGGTAAATAATATGTAACTTTAGTATCATACTTTTATTTTTATAAAACAGTGAGCTGATATTTAAATATAATAGACAAATTAATTATACAACAACTTTACACTTTTTGAATATAATTTCAAATAATTATTGTTCAGTTTTAGCATTTTCTCTTTATGCTTTTAGAATATTTATTCTGTAAAAGCACGTTCGTCAAAATGAATGTAATAATATGTATTTATTAATACTGATAATATTAATAATTACAACAATAATAATATGAATGAAATTTACTGAAGCGTTCGAAAATAGAGTAAAGAAAAAAAAAGGAATTTTTCCTAACGGGTAAAAATTCAAATAGATGTTGTATAATGTAATAAACGATGTATATTATTTAACGGCAAAAATGCTATTATATGCAATCGTTGCCCGAATCAGTGATGTGTACACGTCTATCTATTCTGTGAATAAAATGAATGTGATTAATGAACTTAATAACAACTGGATAGATATCTACGTGATTTTTTGCAATATTTTTCGTGTGATCCGGAGAAATTTAAGTTATTTAAATCTTTTGACAGTTCCACTATAAAACCTCGATATCCGGTTTATAGGTTATTTTGGTACCTTGGTAATATAGATAAAAAACTTAAAAGTTTTTTAAGGCATTTTTCCTATCCAGGATTCGATTTTAAAATATTTATCGGATCAGTGCGCGTGTTCGTTATAAAGTACTATCCTGCAGTACTGGATCTAATCCCAGCATCAAAGATTATGTGCATATAATATAACTCACGTTCGAGTTTGTTTATAATACATAATCTCAGTTATAATAGTAATAATAATAACAATATATATATTATACGAGGAAACCTTGATCCGTGAATGACTTAAACATACCGTTTATAGATAATATACGAGTGCGTTCAACATCCATAGTAATAGTAGGAATAACAATAATGATAATAATAATAACAACAATAATATTATAATATCGCGTTATGGTACTGGCCGTAGAAACGGCTGTATAGAAGAGCCGCGCCACCGCGACCCACGACGCCAACGGTCAACCTCGTTCACAGATCCGAGCCGGCCGACGTCCATCGCGCCGACACGGCCCCATTGGCGCCTGCCGTCGCCGCAGTCTGTCGTGCGTTCGAGCGTTGCCTGTGGTGGCTTAGCTCGAGCTCGTCGTGGGCCACAGGCGATCGACCGACCAGCTGGTCATCATCGCCGTCTGTTTTCCGCTGTAGACGACACCGCATCATGTCAGCTATGGGTAAACAACGTCAGCCGCGGTCAATGGCGTCATTGTAATGATTACAATGCATGCATTAATGTCGTAACGTGATCCGACGGTTATACCGCACGGTCCGGGAAAAGATAATTCGAGAAACCGAAGAAATTAATTCACCCAGGTCCAGCACCTGCGAGTTATCCGTGAATCGAGTGATTCGACAAACCCGCTGAACGTTTAGAAGCAAAATAACTGTACAAGATCCTATTGTCACCACTCTGCAGGTGGCCGTTTCCCAATCCTCGCCTTCCGCACTCCGGTCGAACTTGGCCTTGTTCCGGTCATGATTACCTGTCCAATCCGTTCGGTTACAATACAATACAACAATAACCGTACACCTGTCTTCATATGGTCATATCGTATGGTCCAAAGACGGTCGTGTTTCTGAACACTCGTCCTGCAGTAGTGGTCGGTGTGCAGAGTTCGTGACCATTGAAAACAACGTTTCTTAAAACGTCTGGTTTTTAAACGCTGTCTAAAAGCTCTTAAAACAACCACGTGAATGAAAACATTAAGATGCATTGAGTTTTTAAATGAAGTCGAAGCTACAGCGAAAAAATATATAATAACACATGACGTATACGTATTTTACGTAAACCTAACGAAAACAGATATTGTTCAAATTTCATACATGTATATATTCAATTTTATCAAAATAAAAATATTATTCTCTTGAAGAAATTTGCATATTTTTCGATATTTCATTTAGAAAAACCGTTTTAAATATAGATCGCTAAACATTTTGTTTACATAATTTTGCATGTTCCCGTAGCACTATATTGAATATTCAACATTTAAACTTATGGGGCTACGTAGACACGGTTCTAAACAGTTACTAAAACGAATGTACTTTGAATAGTATTCAATAAATCATATTTTTTAATAATTTTCACATATAATACGTTCGCGGGCAGAGATCATTAATATTCAAACCCTACGAAATTCGAACCGCATGCGTCTGTTACGAGCATGCACACGCCGTATAAACAAAAAAAAAAAACCATATTAAGTGGAAACAATCAACTGAGCTGGCCAACGGTACACAGAGACAATAGTCATGAAACAAACGTACCTATTGTTAAACCTAAACGTCGTGTACGTAAATATTATACGAACCAGGCACCGGCTATTGGTATATAGTCGCGTAGAGTTTGAGACCGACGTAGGTACAATTAATATGGACGCTTGACGCGCAGTGACGTCATGTTTTTTCGCACACCCGGTTGACCACACATGCGCCGTCGCAGCGTGATGGTCTCGGACGAAAGCCAACGTCGACGGAGCAATAATAATTTTTAACGATTTAATACTGTTACCGACCGCGCAGTGCTGTTTTAGCATAAACACGATATTGTCATAGGTGTGTACGGGTTATTATTGTTGTACACGTTTTTACGTGTACGTGGTCGTCGCTACTCGTCTTGATGCCGCGGCGCCCGACGACCGAATATAGGAAGACGTTTGTCGTACGAAATGTACTGTGCGTGCCTACACGACGATAATGATAATAACAATAATTATAGTATACTTTTGACGTTTGAGACATCCAGGAGATAAGTCTTAATGTATGGGTAAACTTAACATTTCATCTCATTTCATCATGATCGAATGAAACGTAAGATTAAACATTCTAGGCCATGCGCTAAAACGGTGATAACCACGTGGTTCACTCGCTAAGTTAATGCCAATAAAAATAATAATAATGAATTTAAGACACCGCGTGCCCGTCCTTGTGTTGGCAGACGCGTCTCTGAACGTTGTCACGAGCATATTCGATATATATATATATATATATACGCGAATAACAGTGGCACGAATCATTATTCGACGTCCGAATAAGTTCGATTTTCGTTTACGATTATAGAATGTTTTTTAAACATTCTTTTCATTTACATTTTCGGAAAGGTGACAATTTCCACTTCTTAGAAAAAAATAATTTATGATCTATATATAGCAATAAAATGCAATAATAATTAGTCAACACATAAACAGTTATACAAAAAATAGACCGATGCATTATTGCAGAACGCCAAAATATCAATAAAAGTAGGTTTTTTAAAGCCTTTTTTTACATTAATTCTTACGTAAAATAAAAGTTATAACTGATCTATATATATAAAAAAAAACCTGTCATATCTAAGTAACACATTCGTTTTAATATTGTAGTTTTATTTTAATTTTTGATCATGCACGTAACTGTCATTTTACTCATATAGGTAATTTATACACAAAACTATATTATAATATTGTATTAACCTAACCTATAGGTACTCAAGCATGTGGGTTTTAAACTTAATAGCAAGTATGTAAGTAGGTACTTACTAACGTTATTTAATTATTTTCAAACTTCATCAGATTTATTTGTTATCGTACACTGGGCCATGAATTTGATTATCAACGTGACGTCACACTTTTCGCTAATTCCTCGTATACGGGATAGCGACCACACTGCTGTTTTCATATTAAAAATTCAACGTTTCAAATAAATTGGATATAATGACCGGCGCCATGTTAAGTTACGAATTATTTAAATCACATTGAAATTTATTGTGTCTCGGTTAAAACAAATGAGTGTTTATAAGAATATAAATTAACCAACGCAATATTTTTTTGCTTTTCAAATGCACTCTAAGCATCTTCTGATTCCACGAATGCTGTATTTTTTATTTGATTATTTATATTATCTTAGACGATCTACAGTATCTACCTATGGTGTACTGTAATATACACAACAGTGCAGCTAATAGTAAATTATAATAAAATATTGACGTAATATTGGTGTATCACAAATTTAATATTTAGCGCGTATATTTTGTGTTGTGCGTATGTCATATAGGTGAACAATTCATTTCATAACATTGTAAAACAAACCAAAAATATTTTTAAGCATTTTAGATATTTATTTAGTTGAGGCCCTTATTTTCACGCCAAATCCCAATTTATATGCATATTTTGGAGTCTTGTAATGCTACTTTTAACTGTTGTACATAGTACGAAGTTATACTTCAATATTTAAGAACTTTATAAAATACGCTTTCATTTATCTTAAGCGTAATAAAATCATAACTGATTTTTAATGCACTACAACTATTTCGCTATTCTACGTAATATACAGCAACCGTTCAATGTTATACGATAAATCATAAAAGTAAACGCTGTATAATATTCGTACACGTACAATATTATTTACAATATTATCGCAATACTGCATTCGACCACACGCGTTCTCGTAAAGCCGAAAAATACCAAAAGCGTATTTCAAAATCCAAAAACAACGTGCCGAGCGCGAATAAATCTATGGACACATGCACAATACGATAACATTATATCCGTTTAATTTACATCGTTAAGTCGCCGACTCGGTTATGCGCTACGTATGTTTATAGTATTGTATAATGGCTGCAGTAGAGTGGCAGTATTTGATTTACTGTGAATTAGTAAATATAATTTTAATTTTGATGTTACAAATCATAGCTGTGGCTTAGCATTTACGGCGCAGTAAAAAAGTAATAAAATCCAGTATAATACAGGCTAAACGCAAACAAAAACTAAAAACAAACAACGAGCAATAAGCATATTATACAGTGTGGTCTGTACTTGTGTATGGATACGGAGCCTGTATAAAAGTAGTTCGCGTACGAAGATTATTCAAATACCCAGAATGACTGGATAACTATATTTACGAGAATTATATTACTATTTAAACGCACATAAATATTAGGATGAAAGGTAATAGTTTAAGACCCGAGAGAGCAAACGTAAGAAATCGTAGCAGATAATTTGATGTATCTAGACAGAGTAGACTGGACGAGGAGGAGTTGCCTTAAACGTACATAATATTACGTGCATACTCTGTTTGCAACTTTGCAACACGAGATTTTTTCGACGGACTAGAATATTTTAATTCCGATTTGATATTAATCGCGTCGTATTGTACGTCATATTTCTGATAATAATATACATTCTTGTATTTGTTTACGATACTAACTAATACGATGTTTGTTCAAAAATTACTAGGACAAGTGTTACTACAACCAATGTATGCATGATAATGTTTTAAATAATAAATATATTAATTTCCTGTACATTGGTGAATAACCGAACCCGAAGTCACGAAAGCAAAAAGGGACCCTGATTTATTCACCATGACAATACTAAGCACAGCGTTGTCGGTTCGCGCATTTTTTGCTGATATATATATATATATATAACTGTTATCCCGCACCATCCCTATTCTTCTGATATGGGCCTCGTGGGATTTTTTTTCCTTCCAAAACTTAAATCTACGCTTTAAGTACAACGGTTCTAAGATGTAGAGGAACTTAAAGTGAATGCGGTAACAGAACCTAAGGATAGGCCTTAACTTTAAAACAATTCTAAAGGACTTTGAAAAAAAAGGCTAGATCGCCGGGACCACAGCACATCGTCCTCAAAGGAGAATGTTCTGGAGAAAACATCTTTGAATAATGTACAACCTTATTTTTTTGTAATTATTAAAAATAAAATGTCGGTACTATTTTAATGATTCTCGTTTACACGTGTATATTTGTATCGGAGTTTGTATCTTATACCGTCGTATAATGTAACATTCTTATTGCATTCGACGCCGTGTTGTAGAAAATACAATAGATATCGCACATAAACGTATTAATTATAACAAAATCAATTTATCGTGTAATAATTTTTTCTTTTATTTATTTATTTATTTATTTATTTTTTTTTTTTAAAATAAAAATTACCACCGCTTGTACTTCAGCGCACAATGTTATAGTGATCGGCTATTACCTAGAGGCCAAAACTAATTAATAACCAATACAGGTAAGGTTGAATTTTTTTTAAACATTATACACGTATATCAGAGAAATAATACCGCGCAGCGGCACAATTATATACTGTTATAACATGATTTAGTAAGGCGTTACTCACGTCACCTCAAAGTGATAATGTACTAAGCTGTTCAGTACACGAGTGCATGTAGCTTTGGCCGGCGTGCGCGTTAACGTTTAATTAAAATGGTCTTGCGTTTACTTTTACATTCAAGTGTGCGCAAACGCACGTGCAACAACGGAGTGTATAAGAAATAAAAATAAACCAAACTTAACTTTTCTTTTTATTTCATTATTATTTTTTCTCTTCTCTTCTTTTCTCGCACCAAGTCAACGAAGAATAAATGATACACCTCCTTTTAAATGATTACATGAGAGTATTATTAATTTTATTTACACACATACATACGCTTACACTAAACGCGCATGTTTGTGTGTGTGTGTGTGTGTGTGCACCTGTATTATATTATAGCTGTGGTGGACCACACCGGTTCAATGTTTGGCCGATTAAAAACCTAAAACAGAAAGTCATTTACAACCGTGTTTCACACATTATAACAACACTTAATAATATCATGAGAAAAATTTCGAACCAGTGAAATAAATCGTAATTTGTATTTCTTTTGACCTCGAGAAATTATACATGTTAGTTATGTACTATAAGTACTAACATATATTAACATTAATTACGATTTTTGAATTATATTATATGTATTGTATTATTGAATATTTTATCCGCGACAGTTAAAAGCGTATATACTTATATAATATGTGTATATTTAATTAAAAGACGCTGTTCTCTTTTGTGTAATGATTTGTATTCAGCGAAAAACGAGTGGAAAAAAACATTAATATGTCTTATATAAAATAAATTGTTTAATAACGCTTAAATAAACAAAAAAATTGCATTCTTTATACATATATATATATATATATATATAAACCGATTTTCACCATATTTCAATCCAATTTAACTCATGTTTTTTGAGACTAATAATATATATATTTAAATACGCTAAAAACTATGACAGAGATTTATTTTATTTTATTTAAATTTTTTTTTTTCGATACGCCTTAGTAATTTTAAATATTTATTTATAAGGACAATAATTATTATTTTAACATTTTTTTTCAATAATTTATTGTAATATATATAAATAATAAAAACTTTTAAGTACAAATTATCTTCCTATCGAGTATATAAATAAATTAGTGACGTACACTATAGGTCTATATGATGTATATCTAATTTAATGAACCAATTTAGTATTTAATGTCATGCATATAATAAATAATTTTAATTGAAAAACAATTTGACCTAAACAATAGAATATATTAAACCGCTCGACGTATGTTATAAAGTGAAATTGTGTTTATCACAACGTCATTATATGGAACAGATCCTAAGTAACAAAGTCTAACTGATTTGAAACTTGGACAACTTTGCAGAAATTCTAAGGAAATCGACATGAAGGAAGATGAAAGATTTAAAGTATTTTTGTTTCCGAAAAACATTGTTAAAATAATGTTACATATAATATACCTATCTATACACAATACCTAGAAATATATTTGTATCATTTAGTGATGTATAAAAAACGTGTGTATATTCAATTTCAGTTTCTGGAAAAATGCTATACACGTAATCTGCTATTTAAATTGCTCGCTTTCTACCCTTATTACATAATACACAACAGTACATGTAATATACATACGACGAAATGTACTAATGACCGGTGTAGAACGTTCATCTTCGAATAAATCTCATTAGCGGTACATAATTGTATATTCATATTCGATACGCTTGTGAGACATCGAGAGAAGCCTTGGACTGCAATCCGCTTGGTTCTCCTGAAAAACAGTCCAGCGTAGCATGTAGAGCAGCTTAGAAAAATAATTTTCATGCTTTTCATCTTTATTGCTGTGACTTGCTGTGATTAGTACCGTTTTATATAGAATAACACGAGAGACACCAACCGACTAAATTAGTATAACAAAAACAACAATACGATAAAATTACACCTACTAATATTTGGGATATTAAAAAAACTGTACATCCCGTATAACACATTCTTTGAACGGTTATTTTTGCGCCAAGCGCGATCAGCGGAGAAGTTGTGTTTTTCGTCCATTGGTTATTTCTCATCTACATAAGTATCGAAGGTTGAATTTTCACGTGAAAAAATATGTTTAGAAATAAAACGGGGCGTTACGTGATCTCAAAACACGAGTATACAGCTTCGTAGCGGAAAAGAGCGCGAATAAAAAATTTAAAAAAAAACGACGACCGTTTCGAGGGGAAGCAATAATAATATACAATACAACATAATGTTGCAGTCGCGTGTAGCTAGATACTTTAATGTAGAAAACTTCGAATGGTAAAATACGAGATATCGGTTGAGAGAAAAAAGAAACAAAAACGATATATCAATAAATATTTAATATTTGTAATGTGTCTGAGCTGTTATAATATCATAAGAAGAAAGAATGTATCAAAAAGAACAATTGTGTTCGTATGCGTGTGTTATGTGTATCTGTATATAAATATACACGGGAGGAGAAAAAACGCACTTCGGCAGCGGCGTCGGCGGTGGCGGCGGCGGCCGTTTGGGTTACACAGGTGAAATGGTGATTTTATTATACTCGGTTAGGATTTATGATTGTGTGTCCGGCAGTGAAACAGCGGCGTGGCCGACGACTACTACCCGATAGATATTAAATTAACTGACGTGCCGGGTGTCATTAAATAACAAACAGTTTTCTTTTTTCATTTTTTTTTTTTTATTTTTTTTGTACCCTTCCGCGCAGTCACCGCCGCCTGCGGATCGAGGGTGTATTTATGTTTTTTCTCCTTATTATTATTTTTTATTTATTTATTTATTTGTATAAATATATACATATTATTGTATAAAGTTACCGGTCGGCGGCAGTGATCCCTCGTCGTAAAAACCCGGTCGGCCTACATGTCGAAGACGAAGAAGACCGCGACGACGATGACGACGAGAAGCTAAGATGCTGCTTAGTCGCTGCCGACGCCGCGATCAACTTAATGTTTCGTATTATTATGTGCACATTAAATATATATATATATGTGTATAGTAGTAGTCGTAGTATATATTGGCACCGGACTGCGGGGCGCCGCTGCCGACGGCAATGATTAAATTCCGTTTAAATCGACCACGAATGTAACAACATTTATCAAATTTCACCCGACAAAAGGACATGGGTGAAAAATAAAAATAAAACATTAAGAAAACGTTTTTTATTTATTTATTTTTATTTTTGTTTTCGTGTTTTTTTTCCGAATTTTAGCGCGAGCGCGCACTTTTCGCGGTAAACGAGTTTTTTCCCTTCGACAAAAAAATAAAAACGGCTATTGGCTATAATAATATATATCATATATCATTGTGTTCGAGCCCATTTACAAATTAATACGAGCCTATATACGTATAATTTTATATAGATGCTCATAATTCGTTTCTGATATTGTCACGCAAATTCAGGTTTAAAGAAACTATAGAACTAAGTATGCCTCGCCCGATTTATGAGTTCTAGTCAATACATGCGACTTGGAAGTACTTTCCAAAGCATAGCCCTCCTCATTTTCAAACATAATTCATTGAGTTGTAACCATGGACCACCGCCGAACCTGTCGAGTATTTTCGTGACTAACTTTTGTTATTAATCTTAATCTTTTATATATTGTTTATGGACGAATTTACGGCAAAAATCCATATTGAACTAATATTTACTTTTCTAAATTGCCAAATACTGTTATATAAATAGAAAAACTTATATTTAAAATTATACACAACAATTAACAATAAAATTGCTTAATTGCTTTAAGAAAAAAAAAAAAAAACATAAAAATCAATATTAATAATACAATTTAAATTTATATTACATTATTTTTCTGACATCATACAAAATGGTGCATAAACGAGTATCTCGTACAACTATATAAATGTACTTAAATTAGTTAGTTTTAAATGTGGTACAATTGTACTTCGGGCCCCCTACGAAGCACCTACGTTTTAAGATCCAGGCAGACGTGTTGCGCCAACACTTATATTATTATCAATCCCTACAAGTACAGTTTGCATCGTATTGTTTAATACAATAGTTATCATTTTGATCACAATAATATATCGTATTTATTATACACCTATGTATACATAATTATAACAATATATATATATATATATATATATATATATATATTATATACACACGTTATTAAAAATCCATCTGAACAGTTTCGTATTGTTCAACAGTAAAGTCGAAATAAACAACTGCATACTATTTATTTAAATGCTATCATTAAGTGCTGTGCGTTATACAGAGGTGTGGGATACTTATAAGCATTAAAACCACGTTTATTAGTTACTTTATTTAGTTACACTATTTGACATTAATGCGTGTTAATACCAATCATTATATTTATGTTAAATTATTATAATAATATTTTTCGCTATATTATATAATAAAACACAAGAGAGGCTCGTTCACATTTCTATCGTGGTATTAAATACAACGTAATAAGATATTAGGTCATTATTCAACTGAAAATTATTGTAAAATGGCATTATCATAATATATCAGAATAAAATAATGTATCCAAACTTCAACGTTTGGATTTAAATCTCTAAATTTCTAAATCTGAAATTAATAAACTGCTTTTCCTGTAACCATAATGTGCGAGTCTGCAATAGTTCTCGTTTCCGATATTTATTTTTCGATGAGAGACCAAAAAGAAAAATTTTATTTATACAAATTGAGATTCGATCTATACCCCGATTATTTGTATTGTATACTTTTAAGAATGGTGTTTGTCTCTAATACATTAAACATCAGTCGAGTAGCATTTTAGAGCCGATAACGTGTGAATAAATGTTAGTACAATCCAATTGCTATAATAAATGAGTCTGAACAATATTTATTGCATACGAGAATATGCAACATGATAATGACATAATTATTTCCTCGTTTCGTAACGATTTCGATGAATACGTTTAAAATGCAAATTTACCTGTAAACGAGTTAAGACTGTGAATGCAAGGCTTACATTATATTTCGCATGTTTTATATATACAGAACACATTATTATATAGATCTGATTGACGAATCGATAAATATTTTTAATAACAACATTAAGCACGTATGTGCATGTGTATTAAAATACATGTTATACATATTACAAGTAAGAGAAAACAAGTTGGATTATAATTGGCATTGACAACTCGGACAACCCATAGATATATATTATACACTTTTATTATTAACATTGCACGACCGTCGGAAATTTTCATTTTCAAAATTTTACGAATATGTTTTTAATAATAATGTTGTATTGTATTATACCAATATATATGTCACATAAAGGTGTGTACATCATAAGCAGTACATCGCCAGATCAGCGGCTCTTAACCACTATGTGTAGACGACCCAAGATATTTATTCAATTTTTCGTATGACCTTAATAAAATTGTTTAAATTTTCGTAACAATACACAAGTGATAGATGCTTAGTGAAGTTGACATTATTGATAATTATACCCTAGAAAGTTCTGGTGGAAGTGAGATGAGAAAAAATAAATAATCTTATCGTATGAAAACGTCGAAATCCTTTTTTTGGTTTGGATTTTCTTCCGTGCACCGATGTATCTGATCCTTTTACAGATTTATACTGTTCATCACACCTGAAGATCAAACAATTTAAAGTTAAATTTTAGAAACATACATTTATTCAAATTTATTACCTTCTAAATTTTGGGTTGAAATTCTGAATAATAAGATTATATGGTCTACAAATGCAGCTGAATCACATCATCGATATTTAAAAAATCAATTTTATGTGGCTCATTATTCCATTCATATAATAATTAATGTATTATTAAATGTATCAATAAAGTCTTCTCCTAACAAACAATTTAGAATATCTCCACGTAGACATAATTGTTTAGTGGAAGAAATACCAAGATAATTAAATAAGTCGTTTAGAATATGCGAAAAAAATTGGATTAAAAATTTTACCAATTTATTAAAATTATACCTCATTTATTTTTATGTATATTATATTTTATTAATTATTGGCAATTTTGAATATTTTTAAATATTTATATGAAATATATTAAATATTAATTTTAACATAGATTATATGTGATTTTCGTACCTTTTGGCACTTACAAGTACATCATATAGCCAATCTCTTGTCCACGACTTATCAAATTTAATCCTTTCGATGTAAATTTCGACCGATAGCGGATAATGTATTCATATAGCCTACGTATTCATATAGCTATACAGGCTTTAACTTTATAATACCAAGATGTTATTTTATACTATATGTTTAGCAAAATAATTAACGAAAAGTGTGTCATTCGTTTGTTTTAAATTATATAATAAATACAGTCGAAAATGAAAGTATTATACTCATTTTTTAATTTTTCACGCGACCTATTCGAAATATTCAGATCCAATAGGTTGAGAAATTCTGCTGTATTTCATACAATATATGTATATTAACTATTAGGAGTTGAAACCGTCGGTGGCCGTCGGTTGTGTGCACGAAGATACAAACATACCTGGTTTTACGTCTTAATAATACTTGGTATTAGTCCGCGAAGAGTTTTATTTTTTCTCCTCGACTTATCCTCATGTCAATGTCAAGCTAATAAACTAAACGATCGTAAAAACTTCACAACTCTGAACTCTTGTACATAAATAAATAACTGTGTGTTACCCCCACGTGAATGCTGCAATTATTATTATTGGCTAAATTAAAAGATATTGTTTTTTCTTCGAATTGTGAAACGCAATGGGTCTTTTAATCATCCGTTATATTCAGTTTGTTTAACTATAAATGCGTCAGCTGCACGGCTTCATCGAAAGACAAGCCCGTTTCAATTGAGAAATCCTATAGCAATTTTGTGATTCACAAGCACATGAATGCGCGATGCGCAATATTATTATATAATAAAATAAAACCAACAAAGCTGCTGCAACATTGGTCTTTAAATTATACAACTGTTATTGTTTTTGTCCGTTTTCCACGCTTTTTATTATTATTAAAATCGAATTTACGCCTGAGCTACCAATTTGTACAATATTGTAACGTGCCACATGACGTATGATGTTCAGTGTTTAATTTTAAATTTTATTTTTTACAAGCACTATACATGAATCAGGTCTAGATCCGCCTGTTCAACGCACTTCTGGGTTACAATATAAAACGAATAGATCTCGATGTGTTTAAACAAACAATTTATTAATGGTTGTTGATTGCTTTTTTTTTTTTTGTCTTCTCGATACAGTAAATTATATTACCGAAAAGCAAAATAAAAAAATTAAAAATGCTAATGAATTATGAAAATAAAAAAGATATTGCACCTCTAAAGCCTATCGCCTATAAGTTGTAGTCGATCTGGTAGCCATTAATCTGTAATACGGCACTGCCATGAATAGTATATATGGTAGTGTGATATGGTAACAAAAAACTAATTTTTGTCAAACACGTCGATTACCACACAAGCTTATACATTTTATTTTATAAACATAATGTGTGGATGCCTAATTAATATATATATATACACAGGGGCGGCGTGGACGGAGTTAATTTGACGCGGCTGCGTCACGAAAAAAAATGGTGGGTGTTGAAAGTTGACGTTTGTAGTTGAGTAGAAGTTAGGAAATTGTTTTAACGTAATCGATTATTGAATATAAATTAAATTCACAATAATCAACAGCACAAGAGTGCCAACAGATTAGGTGTTGTGACTTGTGGACTGCATCATTGAAATAATAAGTTCACGCCGCCACTGTATATATATATATATAATGAAAGGTATTTACAATTTTTAGAAATTAATAAATTATAAGAAATTACATTTCTTAGTTAAATTAAAAAAAATAAAATTAAAATAATAATAACAATAATAGTGATGAGAAGTAAGTTATGGAAGTGTCTAAATTGGCATGTATCAAACAGTGTGTAAGAGGTTAATTATTTAAAAAAATTAAGAGATTGAGAGATATCACAATTTTTTTTATTTTCGTCAATTTTTCACAAATAAATAAATATTTATTCGCATTTACTTATTATTATGTCCATTATATGTTATTTACAACACACGAAATATATTATCATATTACACGATATCACGAGACTTATTATAATTTAAGTGCACGCGTTATGATATAGTGTCTGCGAGGGCCTCGCACGTCGTCAATTTGGCGAGATGAAAAAATAAAACCTAACCAAAATCAGTGTATATATTATATCCGAATCTCAAAACACGTATAACGCGCTTCGTTTCCGTGCGTCTCGGCAATATCATTCGAAACACACGATATTAAAGTATAATAATAATATAATTTAGTAGTCAATATAATATATGAGAAAAATAATGAAATATAAACGGCGAAAAACAACAGGAGTAAAGTATCTACACGCTCGTACACCCGCCATACGGTGACAGTGGTATAAAATATAAGTAAAAAATAAACTATACTCGTGCACGCGCCACACACACACACACACACACACACACACACACACACACACACATAATACATTATAATAATAATATAATATACATGTAAAATGATAAATAAAAAATATAAATAAATACAAGGGACACAGCGTGTGCAGGTATATAGTATTATTTTTATTATTATTATTATAATCATCGTACAGATAAGTGCGCTTCACGGGTACAAGTAAATCGCCGCCGAGTCCGGTGATTTACTGTACAGCTAACGTTGACCGACACGTCGTTTGTCATCGAACGGCAATCATATTATAATGCACCCGAGTGTTGTCCAGTAGGCAATTCATGTTCTACTTTTACGCCGTCACCTCCTCGTGTCTTTCCTATTCTTCAGCTCTCGCTTCTTCGTCCCACAGCAGGTCTCCCGATCATTTTATTATCATCCTTGTCACACGGCGCGCACGTCGCATAATGATATTACAACGGTATTACTCGTCCAAATGAATTCCAAACGGGACACGTTGAAAACCACTCAATAATATCGACATGATAATAATAACTGCAATATACACTATGTACGCGCCTGCATTTCGTTTTATAATGTCAACGATGCCGTGATGACAGCAACGCGGATAAATAACAATACGGTCATAGATCGACGGATTCCGAACGGACAAGGGCAGAGCCCCCACATCAAATTCTTGGCCCCTATACCAAATGTTTGTCCAGACACTTAAGAAAACATCCAATAATACAATTTACCATTAATTATAAAAAAATTAAGATTCGGTAACAATATTAATGTCTTTATTTTTTATTACAATATTATCTAAATGAAAAAAAGAATAAGTATATTTTAATTTATATTTAATATATTTTTTTAAGTTAACATTTTATTTTACGGGCTTTGAGCTCAGCAAACTTAGTAGATGCCAATGCATTCTTCATAAATAAAAGAGCAAATAAATTTAATCGTTTTTGACTCGTAGATCTTTCGTGATATATTGCACAAAACTGAATAAATCTAGCTAAGACGCTAGGTATTAAAATTTAATCACTCCAATTAAATATCGTTACAATCTATTACAACTTAAAAGCGATATAAAAGATGCAAATACGATAATTTCTATAGAAGAGAGACCTAACCTGACCTATAGGTAATCAATGGTTAACCCGCATCTCAAACTATTAAAATTACTAAATATACCTATACTATATATATATATGTATATATTTGTATAACATATTTCATAAAATGTTACTTTATTATATTATTTAATATAAAATAAGTATTTCTATAAATTTTTTAAAATTACAAATTATTTCAACGGGCCCTTAAAATTGTCGGGCCCCTGTACTAAAAGTCCAGCAGCCCTCTCTTGTAGGGATCCTGGACAAGGATGTAGTGGTCCGGCACGTAAATATCTGTACGCGCGTAACTAGAACTTTGAACATGGTAGTACATTATATTGGATATACGTTCATATTGTTATACATTATAATGCTACTGTACGCACACGAATTATGCAATATGTGTAAGTAAAAATCCTTATACCTATCCCATTAACATATATGATTTAGAATTAGAAAATGTAAATACAAAGAAATTTTAGTAATTTTCTGTCACCATCTGTCTTCATGCTTAAATTTAGTATTTATAGTTCGTTACAACACAATGTACTTTAATTTAATTATTTTTATGGAAAAGTCCAGTTCCACACTTTGAAAACAATTTGATAACAATTTTTTTTGCAATTTTTTAAAATACGAATTAAAGAATAATCACCATTCAGAATTAATTATTATATGAATGCAATGTACCTAAGACGCAAAGAAAACTGATAATTATTCAGTGTTTTAACGTTCAATTAGGTAATAATTGACTTTTTTAACCTAGAAAACTTGGAAATAAAAATTTACATTAATCACAGAAAATTTTGCCATGTATATGAAACGTACCTTTACGAATGCATTACTGTACATGTATATGACAATCCTTTTTTTGGTCGTTGAAAACGAATATCACTGGTCGTCAAATTATTGAGTGTGTGTTCTTATATTGAAATGAAGCCTAAACCATAATGTGGACGAAAAACGAACAAAAATATCGATAGTAATAATTAGAGCTCGGATTTATATGCATTTATAAAGTGTCAAATATGATGCAAATATGCAAAGAAAAAGTGGCTAAATATGCAAATATATGCATTATGTTATACTATATAAAATGTGTTTTTTTTTTTTAATTACACTTTTACACCAAAGAAAATTCTAAATATTTTATCAAAAAAAAAAACATGATATTCACTGTTATATATTGCAAATCATTTAAATCAATCTAAAACTTAAAAAAAAGAATCTAAATAAAAAATCCTAACTAAAATCCTTTATAAATATTGTAAACCATTTGAAATTATTTGTCAAAATCTCTCAAAAAAACTAATAAAAACTTTAAAAAAATACAAATCTTTTAAAATAACATTTTTGAAACTTTTAAAAAACTAAACAACGTACGAACGATGACTGCGTATTAATTATTGCCACCGTGCAGAGTATTATCACCGGTTGTCACGGCGGCCGGGAAATTCCGAAGGCCAGTATATTGGAATTTAATTATGAATAAGATTTTTAAATATAGCGATACCCGAATACATAATTTGATTATTTATAAAATTATAGCATACCGGGACACGAGTATATGTGATTTTTTGATTTTAATACCTATTACATCTATTCGTGCACCTATCTCCGATTTCATAAGACAATTACAAAATATATTGTAACTTAAAATAGTTAATTTATTAAAATTCCATTAAATATGCATGTTATTGCATTTATAAAACAAAAAAGAAACAACCCTCGAAATATGCAAAATATGCAACATAAAATTTTGTGTTTAAATTCAGTGTGATATGAAGTGGACATTTTAAATCTTCATAGACGTGCATACACTTAGTACAAACACGCAAATGCATATAAATCCGGCTCTAGTAATAATTACATTTTTATATGTTTTGTATTAACATATATTTATTTCCAAGTATTTTATAACGTATTTCCGAGTTGTATGATTATGCAATGGTGACAACGGACATCGGTGTCTACACCCTCGACTTTTTAATTTCCTCGTAAACATCCGTCGGCAACCGACGGCGGCGTTGAACCCGTTTCACGCTGAGACCATAAGCGTATATGTAAAACTACTGAAAACGCGTTTTAATATCTCTACGATATTTATGATAATGGCACTTTAAATTAGTTATACTTTAGAAAAAAAAAAAAAACACCTAGTTTTCGTGGTTAGGACGAGGCAGGTTTTTAGTTTATTGTCAAGTCGACCCCACGCTATTATTATTATTACTATTATTATTATTATTATACCATATATACTTATGCATGTATATATGTACATATATAAAGAGACGCTTGTTCTCACACATACACACATACATCGGCATACAAGTAGAAATGAGATAACATAATATAATAATATATTTTATTATCCTTTGTGGTTTGCCGATAGCATTATTAACAGTTTCACACCAATTCCTAATCAATTGTTGCGTTATTGATTGTCATTGTGTGTGGCAGGTTTTGCGCGCCATTTTTCTCCGACAATGATCGCGTATTCCTTCGCCGCCGCGACGAAACGAAAACCCACGATTTCGACACATATTATATATATTTTTTCAATTACCATCACGACTCCTCCTCCCTCCTCCTCTTCTGATACCGACAATATTCGTAACCATATGTACACACACACATACACACATACACACACATATATATATATATAAATTATATTACATGCCCGGGTCAAAAAGAGGAAATTGAAATTATTAATGCTCGCAATACACGTTTTATTATATGTGTGTGCGTGCAACACTACTAAATTACACTTTATTATACGGTAGTCGTTCCCTGAACCCCGAACAATTTGACGTGTTCGTTTCGTATGCCTATACATAGATGTAGGGTAAAATCGTTGTATTTTCTCTCGCCCAGAACGCCACCCAAAAGGGCGTTGCAATAACATAATATAATTGCACGCGTTTCAAAACTGTAGTGTACCCGTCACCTACCCGAATCAGTTCCAAATTAATATATATATATATATACATGGTATAGGCGCAACAAGCGCTTTCTACTAAATTGCAATATTGTCTACGATGAAGAAAACATGTTTGTCTTGTGTTGCAAAAATATTTACGTGTTTCGTTGATCTATAAACGATATTTTTAATGAGCAAGACTATACGCAGGAGAAAAAATACTAGAATTTTAACATATGTCCTAACAGCCTAGATACTACAATACTTTAGAAAAAATCGTGCTAGTGCGTTGCACCCTGTATATATATATATATATATATATATATATGGCCAAAGTCGAATATAGTCGCTTGGTGTATAATACACGAGGTACTTCACTACGGTCAACTCCCGAAGCGGAAAAGACAAAAGTACGCAACGAGATGTACTTAATATACACATGATTCTTATATATGTATAATAATAATAATAATAATAATAATATACGCGCACACCGCATCACGTATTCATTATATATTGTATTTCTTTCTTTTATTATTTACGCCGCTTTGTAATGATAACCGGACAGTGCAACAATGTACAAACATATATAAAGGCAGACTGTTAAATAATAATTTATTTTGACGCAGAAAATAGCTCTGTGTGCTAGTAATAGCCAATAAGGTTTAAAGAAAGAACCTATAGCAAAAGCAGCAGCCGGACGAAGAAATAGATTAGACGCGTGAAAGGAATTACTTAAAAACGAACAATACGGTATACATTATGCAATTACATGGGTAAAACATTATCGAGCTGTCGTACAGTCGGTCCCGAAAGAGTTTCAAAAAATAAATTAGTAGCATACATAATATGGATTTTCCATTACGAATGGATATTTTTTTCGTAGAAACCAAATCCTTAAGACTAATAATTTCTTCTTTTCTTTTGATTTTTTTTTTTTTTTTTTTTTTAAGGCCACTACCTTCCAATTAAATCGTTCATTTTCCTGTCTGAAGAGCCTCTATAAACAATACGAAGTCTCTTTAAAAACGTGGTCATGGACATAATATTATTTGTTGCAAAGTAAGTATCAAATCGGAATATTAAATACAATAGAATTACAAAATGCATTGTGTAGTAAGACCGACTTGAGAAATCGTGAATGCTTGCTTTATTGTAAACGGTAAACTGAAAACAATTTTTTATCAAGGCGCACTGCATACAGATTCACCTACTTATATACTATATACTATAGATACTATTCTATATATTATACGTCATTAATTGTATTACGTTTACAAATACACGTTACAATTATTATTTAAAAAAAAAAAAAGAATTATTTCATATTTATATGAACAAATATATTGAAATAAACAAACTGAAGTTAAAAAATATATATTTTATATATTATATACATATATATATGCGTGTGTGTGTGTTGAAAATAAAATGAATTTGAATTTTTTTATAAAAACGACTATGAAGATTATACTATATTTACCGATATATGGGTAATGAACAAAAACATGAAACAAAGATAATATTATTTATCATAATGGAAGATGAGATTGTTTTCAAATTTTCTGTCTCACATTGTAATGACTTATTATTCTAATAAACAAACCCAATCGTCTCGATATTATTTAAATTTATAGAAAATAAAACCTCTTGAAAATAATATTAAACTAATAGCCCTGTTTAGAGCACTCCACAACAGGAATTCAAGGAAGGATCTTTTTCTTTCCACAAGCGTCGCAAGGTTTATTTTTTTTAATGGTTTAGTACTAAAAACAAGTTTAATTGTTTGATGTCATTTTACGTGGAAATATTAAATTTTTTAATTATTAAAAATAACCAACAAAAGAAAATTATATTTTTATCATTAAATTCTAAATTAAAATTTGGAATTTTTTCCCCCTATTTCTGTATGTGTCCAATCTGATGATTGAAATGTCTGAGTTCTATCATGGTTTTAACTGCGGGAAAACTTTATGATAGTATGCGGATTGTAATGGTAATGAGTACTAAAAACACATTGTTGCTGTACCATACACATAGGCGCCGCCAGGAAATTTTATCAGGGGGGGTGCATCGTGCAAGTAGGTATACGCTGATTTCCAAATAATGCTTATATACGTAATAATAATATCTAATAAGTAGAAATAATAATAATAATAATAATAATAATGCATTGGTTAAATATGTAAAAATATTTTTTCAAATTGTATGATGATACAAAGTTATTTTAGTTTTTTTTTGACGACTACAATTTTTTTTTTTTGTCAAGCCAGGAGGGTGCACTTGCACCCCCTTGCACCCCCCTCACGGCGCCCATGACCATACACATACGAAATGTTTTACATCGTAATTTACATCGTATATGTTGAACGCTCTTATTAGGAATCGACGAAATAATTCATATTTTACGAATAATATTTTGCCGTGTACCTGTGCTGAAGTACAGAAAAGACATAATTAAGGGAAGCGATTCTTTGAAAACAAATAGGGTGTAAAGAAAAAATTCACGTTGTTTGCTCTAAATGCAATGTACATTTGTGTTTTACTTCTACAAGCAATTATTTTATAAAATAATACATACAGCGTGTTCACCAATTTAGGGAACACTGAATTTCTTGGCCGGATTTGTTTGGAATAAATCGATTTTTGTTTTACAAATTGGTGCTATATGAATACACATATTTCGATACATTTCAAAATTTTTTGAGAATTTGGTCTGAGCATGCGCAGTAAAAAACTTTTTTTTTAAATAGCAACACTTATTTTTAAACACCATATTCGGATAGGCCTATTTTTTTAAAGTAATTTTCATTATCAACTATGGCTCTAAGTTCAATATTGACTGAATAAGAGCCATGTCAATTTTATTAAATAATACATTTTTTAAATTATTTTTAAACATTTATAAAATCATTTATAATTAATTCTTATTGATTACTCTTTGAATATTTGTACGTATTTTTTTTTTTTAGATATGTTATAAACAAGACTAACATAATATGAATACAAAATTATTTATTTAAAATCGACAAAAAAAATTTTGAAATGTATTGAAAAATGTGTATTCATATAACACCAGTTTGTAAAAAAAAAATCGATTTATTTCAAACAAATCCGGCCAAGAAATTAAGTGTTCCATGGACTGGATATATATTGCACGTTGAGTCCGGGAGGAAGACTGCCTTTCATGTCGGGCAAGTCAATCTAGTAAGGTCTTACTACGATGCCGAGAAGGCAGTAAATAGTATCGATTCGACCTGTGATTTGGCCTTTTTTATCCATCGCGAGGCGGCCGTGGCGACCGGTCGAACGATGTACAAAGAGGGATAAAAATAAAATGGGTGTTTAATTACAATTATTAGTGAGGTTGATAAATGAATTTGCATATTTATAGATAATTTTATATGGAATATTAAGTATATATAAAAATTAAAAATAATAATAATGTGTAGATTACATAAATATATAACAAATAGTTTTATTTTTATATTCTTTAATGTTGTAGAATACTCATATTTTAATTACTAATATATTTATAATAAACTACTATTCAACATCGTGGCTTTGCCTGCTTTATAGTTAAATAGTACTTGGATCGTGTCATTAATGCATGTTATTTGATATTTTTCGAAATATTTATTTTAAAGAACTTCAAAATAAATATCAATTTCTGTTCTAAAATTTTCTGATAATAGAATAAACTGATTTTCGAGATATTCATTGAGCCAATTTTTACATTGAATTGATATAGTTTAAATGAGCTAATATTCAAATGTAGTTCTTAATATTGTAGCATGTCCGCATAAAAATAATACTCTAGTCCTCAAGCTTCTGTAAGCGTTTATTTGGCGATTCATGTTCTTTGAGAAGTCTGTATTCGTTGTTGAAAGAACAGCATTTCACTGACTGGGTTTATTTTACGTACTTGACTATATTCAATATTTGTTCTTACTTGGAGAGCCGAGATATTTTTTTACAATTTTAAAATTGTTAACCCTCTTTTTTTTGCGCATGTGCAATTCAATATAAATTTTTTTAAAAAACATCTACATTTAACAACAGATATGGACAAATTGAATTTTTTTTAGTTAAGTTGGTTATTTTTACCATACCTCTAAAATCTAAAACTTTCTATATTTATTGCATGTTTGTAATCTGTATCAATCTGCGATTTTAGACATTTTTCGTGTTGATCTTAAATTTTAGTTTTTTCATTTTCTTCATTTCAATTTCACTTTTAACCGAAAGCGTCGTCAATATTACCAAAATCATTATTGTCCCGCAAATGACACACACAATATTTAGCGTCCAGGCTATGATCCAGGCATGATTCGTTAATTGTGTTGACAATTTTCAAAGTATTCGATTTTTTTTTTTATTAATTTAATTTTGAATAAGTGTTAAAAAAATTGTAATGCTAAAATAATACTCAAATTTAAAAATATCGAACAGGTTATTATATGAAAAAAACATTCAATCATTGTTTGTTTTTTGCATTTTGAATGTAGCCAACCATATAATATTGGTTTTAATATAAGATTTTATCATTTTAGATTCTGAACGGAGTGATGGAATCTATTGGTTTTACAATGATGTGTGTTTTTTTTTAATTTTTAATTTATTTTTTTTTTTTTTTGTGTCTGACGACACCTTTTTTGGCAGTAAAAATGCTTCAATTTGCTTAAGCAGCAACTTTTCTGAAATGAAAGTGAATGTAGATAGTACTTTGGCTAGTCAAAAATCCAAATTTTCAATACTTTTTAAAAAAATCGAAAAAAACGATAAAGAAATTACGAAAAAACGGGAAATTTTACGCAAAATCACGTTTTTACAAATTACATTTTTCTCAAATGCTCTAACTCAAAAACCAAAAATCGCAACAACTTGAAATATTCACCAAATCTTTATATTGGTGTTCTATATACATGGTTTTCAAAGTATTTTGACATATTTTGACTTATTTATAGACAATTTAAATTTTCAATTTTTGTAAAATTTTTGTTTTTAAACATCTATAAAATTTACCGAAAACTCTTGAAAATTTAATACAAGGTTTGTAATAAGTGAAACTTATCGTAACTAAAAAATATCGGTGATTGGTTTACTCAAATTTTTTTTATAAGTCCTTAATGCTCAAATTTGTATATAATGTGTAAAAATCACGATAATTTGCAAGTTATTTTGTAGATAAAAATTCATAACATTTTTTCTGTTCATATTTAAGGTTCAAAATTTTAAAACTAGGTTATCTATAAGCTACTCTTCAAAAAAATGTCTACCGGACTTAGAGGAAAAAATTTTATGACTGTTTGAAATTTAAATATTTACGAAATTGCATAAAATAGCGATTTATTCTCAAACGATTTTAAATATTTGTTATAATTCAAAAAGTGTAAGTTGCAGATTTTTGAAATTTTTACCAGCTGTTGAGATTGGCATTTCCTTTACGTCTTATTTTTTTCAAAATATTATATTGATTTTTAAGCCACTTATAAGCATTTAAAATATTCGATTTTTTTACATTATTTTTTTTTACAATAGGTGATATTGACATAAAATTACATGTAAAATATAATATAATGTATAATATTCTAGACTGACAAACTATGTCGCTGTATGCAACTGCCAACCCATCCTAATTGAAAAATATATATATCGTTTCAAAATAAAATATACTTTTTACAATATTTATAAATAACAATGTATTATATCCTAGACAAACATATTAACTCCGTTCAGAATCGTTATTCGTATACAATTATATCTAACATTGCATTCAAATTTAACAAATCCATTGTAATAATGACCTATCCTATAAACGAAGTACACTCCACCCCCAACTGTACAGCAGAGCGAGGCCCATCCGGTTCTTTTTTTTATTGTATCATTCGATTAGCAAAAATCGTTCATCGGAACTTCGAGTTTTCGTCCAATAAAATAGTATAAAAAAATCATAAATTTATAAGCAACAATGTTCTTATCAATTTTGGTTAGGCCGATGAGTTTTTTAAAACGATTATTTTTATGATTTAGACGGTTGTAATGGTTAGTCACGACTAACAGGGGACAATGAGGGGAATTACCCTGGAGTGGCAAATATTAATGTCTTTAGTGGGGCTTTAAATTTTTGGAGGATTTTTTATTGAACACTTTCAAAATTGTCAACAAAGTATAATAAAAACCGGTACATGCCCGGTACAATAATAATGTATAAAAATATCATGATTATAATACCGTGTACCAGGTGTTCGAGATCACTAATCAAACCGTCATTCCCCCAGGGATCGCGGTACGGTTTTCCGTGTTCGTGCTGGTCCGGATCCATTTCTTGATAGATTTACAAATTAAACAACAAAAGTTCGTCATCTCGCGCTCATCACGACGTCACGACATCGATTAAAAATAATATACACATACGTATACAAGAATAATCAATAGATATGTAACAAAAACGTGGTCGCTGTCAAACACAAAAGGTACACACGTACAAGGAATATCATTGTTATTCGACAAGACCGAATGGAACGCGTATGGTTGGGTTGTCGTATGACATAAATACGCTAAAGAGGGATGAAGTGGACAATATAATGCGTTCTATCCATGTAACTATATATATTATGTATATATACATTTGAATGCTACATAATATAGGTACCTAACAACCATGAATTCAAATCTCTTTTTTTTTATTTTTTTTTTTACCGAGGCAGTGTGTCGTACTGTGTGGCGATCGCAATTTATCTGACCCCTCCGCGTCCTGTGAGAGGTGTACATAAATACGCCATAAATTAAATGACCCTGATCATTGTGTACATGAGATTGCTAAAGGTGTGTTTTTTCCCTTCTTCTTCTACTTTCTTTTAGAACATTATGCCGTTGGTTGGATTACACTGGGACAACCAGTACTGCGGTACGCCGTAAAACTGCGTCACGATACGATTACATGCATTATGCTGCTCGGTGTACAAACGCCCCTTCTCTCCCTTGAATTTGCTAGGGAACTCTCAAACGTTTTCTGCAATTCTGATAGCACGATGTGTGGACTACGATAACGTGGTTCATATCGCAACCGTAGATATTGGGACCAGTGTACGCGACTTTCGTACATTGCATCTCCTGTGAAAGAAAACTATATCTACTAGCACCAGGGCCAACGAGGGGGCGAGTAGGTTACTCTGACTAGCGAGTTGTATCGGATAACATTGAATTGAGTCCCAAATATTGAATTGAGTCCCGCAAATACTTTTGGGTTATCGGAGTTGAGTCCGACCAATATTTTTAGGTTGTTCGAGTTGAGTCCCTTCAGCCTATTAGCGTTACCCAGGAGACACCACATGGAGGTTGGCTGAGTAGTCTTAATAAATAATAATAAGTAGGTACAATGAGTCAATTAAAAATAATAATATTTATGCGTAATGTAATAATGTTTATAATTAAATAGTTGCTGGTAAAAATTTAAATGATATAGATTTTAAAAAGTCAAATCTGCCAATTTGCATATTTATGTATTTGTTTGTCTGCTCTCGTAAAAAATTTTCTTTTTCTAATGTTTTTTTACATGGTCTTTTTGCTTTGCTTCTTAGTTTTATATATGTATCGGACTGTATTCCCAGAAGAGTGTCCACAAGAATAAAAATATTTGGATGTCCCAAATGAAAAAAGGCATTTAATTTTGCATGAAAACTTTCACAACTGTTAGTGGTCCGATTAGTGGTTGCTGAAAAATCACTCCAAACTTTGGGGGGAAACTGTGCAACATCATTGTCAACGTAGTTATTTAAAATGTAATCTGTAAAACTATCAATTTTTTCGTCATCACATGGTTTTATTGCCATCAAATCTTCCGTGAAACATTGGACTACGTCATTTTCATTTAAAAATGGTAGTTATGACATTTTATCTATACGGACTCAATTCAAAGATATTAAGATAATACCCTGGACTCAATTCAAACACATAAAAGTAGCATGGACTCAATTCAATATCACCGGTTGTATCTGCCAATAGTTTGTTCGATACACATTATTATGCTCATTGTATATAAATGTAATTATCATATTATTATTATATACGTATAATATGTATTACGTTACCGATGTTCTTTTGAACAATGAGCAATCTATAGAATTCTCAGGAAATCAATGAACGTTATAGGTGTTTTATTACTTCTTCGAGGTTATGTATTATTAAGTTACAATATTATCATAAACTGTACACAGGTTATTCGGACGAATGATTGACCTTCTGTAGAATGTCTAATACTCTATCCTAAGCAGAGCCACGTTTAACGAGGGACAAGGGAGGGGGGAGGAATCATTCCGAGGCGGCAAATTTTATGATTTTTGATGAGGCGACATATTTTTGAGAATCAACATAAAATAAAAAATATATAATTATAATTTTTTTTGTATGACTGTATAACTATCAGTGGGGGCTTATCAGTGAACTTATTATTTTAATAACGCAGTCGACAATTCTCAACACCTAATCTATTGGCACTTTTGCGCTATTGATTATTGTGAATTTAATTTATATTTAGTCGATAATATCATATTTATATATTTATTATATTTCGTTTGTAAATATCACGAAAAAGCGGCAGTCTTACCGCTGCATGTTAGAATGCGATAAAAATTAAGAACTTGTTCTAGTTGTACTGTTATTGTATAAACTATTTTTGTTATTCCTGTACGTTTTTTAATCGAAAATAGTCGGTTACAATCGTTATATATTATCTCGGCAGTGAGCATATTAAATATGCAGTTATATTTTCAGTTTGACGATTTTTTTTTCGACAATTTAAATATTTATTGTTCTTGCATACTTGTACTCTTACTACTTACTCTTGTACACTATTATCTTATCCCTTAATACGTTACTGACTGTAATTAATAGTGTAGTGAATATAATTTTTAATTTTAATTTTCTTAAGGGCGGCAACATAGTTTAACGCGGCACTAGTCTTAAGTTAAAAAATTAATCTAACTTACCATTTTAACGCGCAATGGTATTGCAATCGTACATTTATTGCTTAAATGTTACAGCATATTGGATCGGAACGGAACGGAACCGTCCAACCGGATCAGAGCGGAAAAAATTAATAAATATAATTTTAAATGAGGTCCTGTACACTGATCGGATCGGATCAGAAACATCGCGTCGAATGGATCGGATCGAAACCGAATTGTTTGTCGACAATATTTTGACAAATTCCGAAGCATTCCGATCGCAACCGCATGAACACTAGCATCAACTAGCATCAATTTTGGTCATTATCGTATTGTAATTGTTGCTTTGTACACAGTTTAAAATATTCAACAACAAACTTTTTTCAATTTTAACATTTAAATATTTTTTCAATAAAAACAATTGTGACACAAAAAATTCTAAATATGTTGGATAAAAAAATTATTGGTCAATTGTAATGTGGTTTTTTTTTTTTGTATATCGGATTTTATATGCTCTAACAATTGGCAATAGTTTTCGTAACATACGAGAATATTGAAAAAAAATGTATTGTCCTGTTTTAAATGCGGGAATAATGTACAAACTCTCCTCGCCATATGCACGTTATGAACTTTTTGTCGTATATTTTTCTTTTTCTTTAGCTTCTGACAAAAGACCTGGTGTGAATAGTGTTAATGTCTTCTTTGTCACTACTTGCATCAGTATCACTCATATTACATAAACACTCAAAATTATTAAATATAAATAACGTGATATAAAGTATATATTGTGGATTATTATATAGTTCAGACCGCATGCGTATATTATACGTATACATGTACCTACATTAATGTCGTATTAAAATATAATTTTTGTTGTTTATTTTGTCGATTATATATGATAATGTTATTAAGTCAATGATTCTATCAAAATTGAATTAACAAAAACGGTATATAAAATTCTATGGCGTCGTATGAACAATGAACACATGTACCTGTGTATACAAGTTTGATACAGCTGTTTCGTAAAATTAAACCAGGTGTACTCGGTTCTCGGATCTAGAGTCATCCATAAAATAATTCATGCAAAGGTAAAAATTGAAAATATTACCTTTTCGACCAGCAGTTGAGCACATCCGTAAAACGTACACGTATAATCAGTATGTTATAATATAAGCTTTTTAATGGTTTCGTCAATTCGTTTACTGAACACATGAACATTAATCGTACGGTAACAAAAAATTAAATTAAAAAGGTATATCTAATCACTTAATTTCATTGGCTCCCGAGGTATTATTATACACCGGCGCATAAAAACCGGATACCTTATACCGTACGTAATTATACAATATCATATGAATATATTGTACATGATGTATACATGTTATAAATCTACCCCCAACCACGGTTGCCGCCGGCCGAGGAGTCAGGCGTCCAGACAAAACGCTGCTCACAGTAATTAGGTAATACACTGTATGTAAACTGCGATAAGATAAATAAATTAATATTATCCAGTCCGCTACAAAAACGATAAGATACATTTTACGAACTGCAACGATTTATTTTGCATATCTGGTTTACGATTATGCATCAAAAATTATTTTTGTCGTTGAGTAACGTTTTCATAATTCAAAATCAATTTAACCGTAGTATGATTAATTCGAGCATTCTTACGATTTATAACACATTTTTAGTGGATTCGTATTTATATTTAAAATTGTTTAATACTTTTGATTGTTCGTCATTTTGTCTAAATATTGTTGTAAATTCTATATTTAATATTAAACAACACGGAATTTATTACTACTTATTACTTACTTCTTCTACTGACATCTAACACTCGTAATTAAGTACTAACTAATATTATCACAAGTAAAGCGATCGATAGTACGAAGTACGTTTGTAAGTACATTTGGATTTACCACTTTGTAACAGGTGTATACGATATACGACATACGTAATATATGTGTTACGATAAAAACGAAAGTTGGTTAAAAAAAACGCCAATTGCCACTAAATTACATCTTTATCAAAATTATTTAATTATGTAGGTAAGTGTATTAAAAAAGAGCATTTTAAATTCAAATTTACTACTTTCACCGTCAATGACGTAATTTACTAAGGCTATTGATAAATGATGATCAATCTCATATTTTTTATAAAATTAAATCAAATAATTATTTTATTATATCAACGCATATTAATTCAAAATCAGTCATTCGTCATAAGGAATCTCTGCTGAAACCAATCCTTTCCTTGTTTTACACTTTATATCATTCAATAATTTACGCTAGTCCGTGGCTCATATTTTTTGGAACTGTATACATTTTAATACTATTAGACACTCTTTCAATCCATTAATAATTGTAAAATATACAATAAAATTCATTTTTTTTATTTTATTTTTATAATTTATGTAAATACGTATAGCCGTGTAAGTACCACATGCACAAATTATTCGTCCAAACGTGAACATGAAAGCTTGTGGTATTCATTTGAGCATAATTAAAAATACTGACAGCGATCGGTTTGCCGAGAGAGTCTATTTGGCGAACGCTAGCGAACATTAACAAATGCTCATGTACGTCTTTGCGTCTTTGCGATCGCACAATACGTATAATGCGTCATACGCCAGTGTTTCATCACTTTTATCCGCTCGTAAATGTATGCATGTTTATAGGCACACAAAAACAAAATAAATAAAACCAACAAAAAGTTAATTCTACAGCTTTATTAACTTGCTCATCAACAATATCAGCATAAAGTTTATGATATTTACAACGTTTTATTATGATCAAATAAGCGATTAATTTTTTAAATTACCTCATCAGTCTTTTGATCGTTTCTGGAGAAATACGATCATATCAAATCAATAAACATTGTGTGAAAAATATGCTACATGGTGACCATTACATCCAGAGATGTTATCAGTCAAGGAACCAACGTTATGACAAAGTTTCTCGTGACATCGTAATGTACCAGTTTTGAACTTATTCATAGTTATGTCCCAGAGTTTAAAACTGTTTTCATAATATTCGTACCTAACCTACTCGTTTCGTTTTGAACAAAACTTATACGCAAGTTAATAATATTAATATTTATAATATGTTTATCACGTGAAGCATGTTGTTGACAACTGTATATTTGTTCTTATTGGTTCAACCAGGACTTATTTACGAGAGAGGGAAGATATTCATTTAAAAATAATGTAATTGATGTTTAGTGAGAAGAATGGGTTAAGTTAATTACACATTTCCAGGGGTTTCTATTCGTTACTATTGAACAAATGCTAAATATAAAACTGTTAAATTTCAAAAATACTAAGAGTTTAAAATTTCAATTATTAAATAGACTTTAATTCTCATTGTAAAAAAACCAATAAATATTTAGTAAACATGTATTATAATTATAAATGTTCTACTGCGATTAGTTTTTAGTTTGAATTGTAATTAATTTGTTATTTGAGTGATAAGAGCGGTTCCTTTAAGGATCCAATAATTTTCTGGGAAATCTGTGGGTAATAAAACAGATATAACGAAATTAGTACTATGTCCAGTAGTTGAAAGAACCCCGGCTCTGCTAGCAGTTTTATAAAGAGGACAATTATATCGTAGAACATTTTCATCTAAGTTTACGGTTGGTACCAGTTGTATGACAGGTAGCGGAGGATACATGTCTCCTAGAATATATAAGATACATATGATAAAAATAGTCTCATGATTTAAAATAAAATATGATCATTACCAGGAATAGGATCCACGAGACGAAGGGTATCCAAGTCAATACGACCGGCATCCAAAAACAATCCGTGTACGTACACTCCGTCTTTTTGTTTTATTAGATCCTTGTAAGCGGAATAATCCTCTTTCAAGCTAGCCGCATGTATATCGGCGATTTCTTCTTGAACCAGTACAGTACTGGTAAGCTCGAAATCGACTTTTAAAGTGTCGATGGGTATACTGTATTGCCTGGCATGTCTTTGTAAACATCCGGTCATAAAACCTTGAGGAAAATATAAACCAGATATCCAGTAAGAAGGTGGACTTCCAAACTTCATCCATATCTAAAAAATGTTCAATAAATTTATAGAGCTTAGATGAACTTTAACAAGTAATTAAGTAACTTACATCAATGAAATCTAATCTTAGTATTAGGTCTTTAACCCAACTACCCAAGGTCTTCAATGAAGGATATGCTTTATTGAGCCATAGTTTCGGTACCTGTACATTTTTTTCGTGTATTTGTTAAAAAAATATATATATATTATATTGTATACATTGTAATATCTCACACTATTATTCATAAACGATAAGTAAACTCCTTCTAATTCAGCAGACATAACCACAAGTCCTTTGATAGCTTTACGTAAATCGTTCAGTGAATTATGTAATACGTCAAGTAATTTATTAAAACGTTCGATCTCTTGTAATAGAACTGTAGATAACGAAGGTAATCGTCCCTTGTCATCTGTTTCCATTATTGTGAAATGTGCTTGATCGATGTCTATAGTTTTTATCAGTCTTCCAGAAATATCGATGATCATTTCCAGAACAATTTCGTCATCGGATTTGCCAGCAGTATCTGTTTGTGATTTCGGGTAGGCATCAAGGATTGTTGACAGCATATCATGGGTCTCTTTAGCCTTTTAAAATAAATAATTTTTTGAAATTGAATTATTTTAATTTTAAAAGTAAACTTCTTACTTGATATGCAATGTTCGCATTTTCATGCATTCCAAATATTTCCGGCGCCTCGACCAATGGTAATTTATCAATAAATATGTGATAGTCATCGATAGTCGTACAGTTTATTGATTCCGGACAAAAATAAATACCCGATTCCGAGTAGTAATAATC
The DNA here is from genome assembly GCA_034509805.1 of Sipha maydis. Lineage (NCBI taxonomy): Eukaryota > Metazoa > Arthropoda > Insecta > Hemiptera > Aphididae > Sipha > Sipha maydis. Next base: position 14,762 of record JASXSY010000749.1, on the reverse strand, counting down.
TAAAATGTATATGGTTTTACAATTTATTTTTGTATTTACAAATGTATTTATAATGATTCGTTGTTATTTACTTGACTCAAGAGTATGTGGACCAAAGAAATTCCAAAGCACCGATTTCAAAGTTCGTTGATCCCAAGAATCGGTAACCCTGCCACCATAATTTATCTCACCAGTGATGTATTGCAAGGCATCCCAAGGTATTTCATTGGCAGTTGAACAGTACATTTGTAATAAAAGCATTGCGCATTCACGGTCACTGTCAGTAAATGCATATGATATATTCCAACCGAGTGATCCGAATTTCTTTCTTTCCAATATGATAGCATGGAAAAAGCACAGCCCAAAGACCATTTTTCTCCAATCAGATTTAAAAGCTATCATAAAATAAGTTTTAAAAGTATATTATTATACTGAAATGATAAATTTTACCATTATCTTCAAAAAAATCGATATTCATGTCTACAAATGATCTTTTCAGATTTGCTTTTAAACCTTTTGGTGGTTCATTTGTAACTTTTAACGAATTCTGTAGTACGAAAATAGGGAAACTTTTTGATGGCATTGAGCTGAAAAACAACCTAAAATTTTTGTCAACCCTTGACGAATTTTCTATCAATTCTCGAACTAAATTTTCCATTTGAAGCATCCACGATGATGCTAAATGACAGTTCTGCGAATAGTTTTATAAAATGTACACATTATGCAAAAATATCAATATCATAGTAATAATTTAATGAAACCTAATCCAATATAAACATTAAACTAGGGTGAGACAATTTAAAAAATTTCCATAAATTATCGGACCATGTTATATTTCAATAAAAAAATATGATTCAACGAGGTCTTCTTGAAGTGTTATATTTTAAATTAGGGTGTTTATATTTTTGAAAATTATGGCCAATTAAATTACTAATTATATTATTATATTACCTGTAAGAAAATCCAATCTCCTTTTTTTTTTCCATTATTAATTAGTTTTTCTGCACTAGGCCCTTGCCCCTGACCCAACGATATTGCGTGCAGCTTGTCTGACATTCCTAATTCCACTGCAAACTTTTGAAATGCTATAAATGGATCTGAGCCTGGACTAAGTATGAAAACCAATGGCATCGTTGAAGATATATCTTTGTATAATAAATTAATTGAAACTCCTGGACTTTCGATAAACGATTTTCCCAGTTCAATGCTCACGTAGTTAGTGATTGCAAAAATTAATTTTTCCTCTTTGAGCGCTTTTATAACCATAATTTTTTCAAATGAGCTTAGCTCAGGGTTCCAGTTTACCATGGCGTCATTGTTCTCTAAATCCAAATGAATGTTTTGGATAAAGTCATCTAATTCAATTTTTATTAGCTTGGTGCAGTTTTCGGGAAGATTTTTAAATATGGGGAACACTTCGGACATGTAGTTAACACATTTCCACATTTCTTCTGTTAATGCAACCACCGGTGGCTTTTCTGTAAAAACTGGTTTTGATGATCCGACTGGTCCGCGAAGCACAAAATTCCATTGCGAATTTGTAATTTTACCGGCTTGCAAATTTATATGTACACTGAGTAAGAAAGTAAATACCAATTTATGGCGTTCAAACAATCCTCTAGAAATATTTGTATACACGTCTATGGTTATATCTTTAATCATGTTTACTATTTTCACATCAATTTTAATATTTTTGTGACTGTTTTTAATTACATTACAAAATATCTAAAATTAAAAGAATTAGTCAACCAGCAAAATAACAATATTATTATTTTTTATAACTTACGGAATTGAAATAATTTAAAGAAAATTGGTACATTGTGTCTATTTCAGATAATTGTGCAACAACAAAATAAAGGCAAGAACCCCGATTTGCAACCGCGCGGTAACGCTCTCGTTCGATACTAGTTCTTTGTTCTGTTTCTTCTGCATCAATTAGTCGTCCAGCTATAGTCATAGATGTTTCCTGAAAATTATATTACATATTTAACAAAAATTGTAAATATTTTGGACATTTATTTAGTATACCTTGCTGTTGTTAAGTGTCTCAATGAGCTCTTCGTCATCTAATATGTTCCCTTTTGCCATATTCAACATTTTCAATGTTTTATCTTCCATTTCCTTCAACAAGTTGTTGTCGTTGTTTATACTAACAATTGTCTGAGTCCGTTTTTCTTCCAAATCAGGTCTTTCTAATCGTACGACGTCTCTGTAAATATTAATATTGTGTCTGTAGTAAAAACGGTTTTGTTTGTTTAAGTTTAGTTATGATTATTTACACCAAAAGTTGATCTTCTAATCCTGAAGGTGTTACCGTAAAATTTACCAATGTAACTTGAATACAAATGTCTGGTAAATAATGCGGATTTGCTAATTTGGTCGTCATATACAATCTGAACTGATTATCATATTCTATATCGGTATTACCTACCCGCATAAGAGGTCGACCGCCCTGATAATACAATTATAAATTTTCAACGACGTTTAAATTAGTGATGGGCACTATCGACTAGTCACTATCGAAATATTCGAACTATTCGATAGTCATTCCATAACTATTTGAATAGTTTATCGAATAACTATTTGAATAGTTTATCAAATAATTATTCGAATAGTTTATTGAATAGTTAATCGAAAAAAAATATCTTTACAGGTTTCACCGGTATATTGTCATTTTAAATTTAATTTTAGCTTTTGCGTCTCTTTTTAGATCTATGATAAGATACCTAAAAAATAACAATACTGTAATAATAATATTATATTATCTTAACAAATAAAAATACGATGCCGCCGACAATCTAAAGTCCAAAAAATACAATAGAACAGCGACCTGTTTGCCGATAAAGGTAAATTTAAATTACTTTTGAGGGTGCTTCATGACTCATGTTGTCATTTTTGTATTACAAACGTACAAAATGATAAAAATCGTTTCACGCAAACGAGAACTATTCGATAGTTTTTCAGACTATTCGATAGTTTTTATTAAAAACTACTAATCGGTTATGTTAAAAACATTCGAATACTATTCGATAGTTACCATCACTAGTTTAAATTATATTTATAATTACAAGTTACTTGTAAGAATATGTTATTTTCCAATACGGGTCTCAGTGTAGGATCAACGTCTTCTTCTATACCTTCGATTAGAACTGGGTAGCCTAATCTTATTGCATTAACAATTACATTCATTATGTCTGGATCTGTACTTTTGCATAATCTTAGTGAATTGTCAGCTTCTAAAAGTTTAATCCATCTGTATGCCTGTTCTTGGGGATCTATCATCAGAGGTCTCCGACTTGCTCTGGTAACAATTATCGCACTATCCGTTGATACTGAATCTCTAGGAAGACCGCAAATATTCCATGACCGTAATTCATATGAATCTATTAATACAGAGCTCAATGAATAATTCGGAGAACGCTTTATGTTGTGTTGTGCTAATTGCTGAAGCCACGACTGGGTTATATCTTTACGATAAAAATCTGTAAAAGGTCCTAGATAATTAACACTTCCTGCAGCTACTAAAGTATCACCGGTGGCGGTTAATAGAAGTTGGGAAAACAACTAAAATAAAAACCAACCGTAAATAAAATCGAAATCATAATATACACGCAAATATTATAATACAATACTTTAATATTATTTTCCCATCTTTTTTGTTCGTCACTTAAAGCAGCAACAAGTAAATCAGAGCGTCTTAACCGCGCTTGTGTTCTATTAATGTTTGATTCGAGTTTGTTTTTTTCCGAAACACTTTCGTTATAAATATCTTCTAATTTTTGTAGACGTTCTTGGACATCAGCTAACATTACTTGCTTTGCTCTAAGTTCTGTCATTACAATATTTAGTTCATCTTCGGCGTCTTTTTGTCTATAGAATTACCAAATTTAAAATTACATGCATTTTTCTAATTAGAACAAATAAATAACGTTTGGTTTAAATGTTATATATATATATATATATATATATTATTATTATTATTATTATTATTATTATTATTATTATTATTATTATTATTATTATATTATTTTAATATATATTTATATATTTTATTTTTTATATTATTTTTTATTAACATTTATGATTTATTTACATTGAGACATAAATGTAATAAATATTCAGTAAAATAATATTATACAAGATATCAAGATGTGATTATAATATTTATTATTATATATAATATATAATATATTATATAATATTATATAAATATTTTATATTTTTGTGATTGATCGCCGATTCATGGATGATTAATAAAAACATTTTTATTAAAATAAAACTACTAGAATGCTTACTTTTTCCTTTTTGGTTCAACTATTCGATATACTAAGGAATAACTATGGACAGCTCGAACCCACATACACATTGATTTAGCCACCTTAGATTGAGTGGCTACTTTTTTTGGATTAAAATCAGGATTTTTTATGTAAGGAGTAAGTTGATTTATCATTTTATCAGATATATTATCTGTATCATAATTCTGTAAATTTTTAAGAAAATTGACATCTCCTAATACCATTTTGGCAGAAGCCCAATCGGTTCTATGAAAAATAGTGTTTACACAATTATTACATACACTTAATACATAAAAAATACGATATCCGATTACTTTTTCTCCAATAATAAACATACGGCTTCCATCACAACTTGCACAAGTTTTGGAGGCTTATTGAATACTTTAAGTTCAATAATATCATTTTTGTTTAAGGCATTTAATGCTTTTTTAGCAGCTTCCATAGCTGGCATTGCTAATAATAAATCTTTTTGGGCGTCTTCCGCTATTTCTTGCGCAGCAATAGCTTTAATTTTTGCTTCTCCTTCTTCTGTAATCACTACTTTACGAACTTTATCGACGCTTGCCTTTTCTGTTACTAAGCTATCCATTAACTTAAGTGTAGCTGTATTTTTTTCTAATAATGCTGGTTCCATAGCTTTTAATTTGGTTTTCATATCACCAACCATACCATAAGTTTCATATAACTTGCGCAATCCATTTGATATTCTGTCTGAATTATTTTTTATTTTATTGGTTTGTTGTTCGTACATTTTTATGTATAATTTTAAAAACTCTAAATAACTTTTTGGTGTTACATAGTAATATCTTTTCATTTGTTCATAAAATGTTTGTGTTGAGTGACTAACTATTTCATGCATATTATTACAAACATTTGCTAGATTATGAACGATATTGGAATCCTCTGGTTGTTTAAAACTCTCCAAGCTCTTACTAGCTACGGATAAAAGTGCTTCAGTTGGCCAATCATCAAACCAGTCTATAGTTGAGTTATTTACTAATGAAGGAAATAAACGACATCTTCGTCTAAATGAATCACCAATTGGACTCATGCATATAACGAGATGAAGTTTTGAGCGTACTCGTTGTATAAAAAATCTAAAAATAGCATCTCGGTTGTTACTGTCGATTCCTGAATCGATGGCTGCAGGTCGACAAGCAGTTAAAACTTTTTCTAAGTCTTCAAGCTTAAACAAATTTGGTACTTCCCCTTTTAAAAAATTTAAATACCAAATTATACTTTATTTATTACAGTAAATTATATCGATTTACCTGAGCTTAGAATATTATTTATATCCTCTAAAAACTCTTCTTTTATTATCTGATTGTCAGTGAATAAAAATGTTGTATCTTCAAATTCGGCTCCAGCTTTGTAATACAAATTAACTAAATCTTCATGGAAAGTAGTATAATCATATGTTTTTGTCAGTTCAATTTGAAAACATCTAATTTTTACATTACGAAATGTTAAAATATAAATAAATGTATTTTATGTGTTGGTAAATATATAATACTTGTAAGTGTTAAGATGTGATGCTAGCTTAGTCAATGATTGTTTTCCCATGCCACTTACTCCTACAAGTAAAGCATTTCCTCTTTCAGATCTCAATATTCTAGCAATTCGCGTAATGTGCTCAATTGCATCCATGAAAAATATGATTTGCAAGTCTTTATAATAAACCATATTAAAATCCATTAAATTGTCTATTAATACGATTTTCAATTTTTCGATATTTATTATTTCTTCGTAAATTCTTTCTTCTTTTGAAACTGGATGCATAAAATCACCGAATAATAATATCGGAGGCCGTGTTGAGTTTTGTTCAGTTGTAGAAAATTCCAACACAAAATTATTAAAAAATGTTGTACATATATCTTTAAGAAGTTTGTGAAAATATAATCTATCATCCTGGCAAACTAAGCGATCATGATATATGCGCAATGTTTCATGATACCATAATCTGAAAAAAAAAAAAAACAAAAAAAATTATAATCTATTTATAACACGACAGTATTTATATTATACCTATATAAATTTGTTGAATTAGATATTGACATAAAATCAGCTTGCAAAATTCCTTGTATGGTTTTCGACAAATCTCTGAGATTAAATACGTAGTGGGACTTTGCTGGAGTTGGTAGCAGATATTCTGATATTTGTGAATAAACTGCAATGCTAGCTTGTACAATGGCTATGCTCAAATTAGCAATATTTGTTGGAAAATCTGCAAGAAAACCATCTAAAATTGATGTAAATATAGTTCTCATAGCGTTTTCGCTCGTGGTGGGAATGAACATCATAGAAAAATGTCTAGTGAATCTTGAAGTTAATGGATTTCTACCTCCTCCTGGAGGTGCACATATTGTGCATAAAATAACATTAGATATGTTTTTCCAAATTAATTTTTCTCGGTCGTAAAATCCACCAGTGTCTATGAACTGCCTTAGCAATTCAATAGGAGGCTGAGCTCCAAATACTTCAGGTTTGGGCATGTTAACATCGTCAATAAAAATAGCTAATCGCTTTTTTCCCGGTGCACCAAAATGATTTCGTTTTTTCTTTTCTAACTTCGATTCCAATATTTCTTGTGTTCTATTACTACTGGTTTGTGCGGAAAAATTAATCATCGCAGTGATCCAATCATTGGTTTTTGTTAGACTTTGCATAACGAAATTGGCTACCGATGTCTTACCAACCCCTAATATGATAATAGTTTAAGAAATATTTAAAGAAATATTTAATTACATATTATAATTAAAACTTTTTTACCTGATACTCCAGTTAACATCACTGGTTGGTTCATTTGTATTAATTTTTGCATTACATAGGAGTATCGTATGCTGTCTACTGTTGGTACTAGTAATTCAAAATAGGGTGTGTCTTTATTGTACTCAAAACTGGGAACAATAGAACTCCAGTTTTCAAATTTTTTATTAACTGCGTGTAGGTATACGTTTAATAATTTCATTTCGGATGATATGTTAGCTTCACTAATATCTTTGAATTGATTGAAAACCAACTCCTCAAATTTAATTTGAGAAGAATCAATTAAATTTGATCCCAAAGACCAGAGATATGAAAATATAAAAGACTGGCAAATGTATTTTTTAGCTTTATTATTTTCTGTTTCTGCATCAAAACTATTAGGATCATTTAAAAGGGATTCAAGGATTGCACACATCATTGTCGCTTTACTTATTTTAGCCTGAAAAAGCATTCAAGTAAACTTTTTTATGTAAATGATTATATGTTATATTAGTATACCTGTTTAATTGGAGCCAAACAGTGTTTATCAATAAACAAAAAGCCTTCATTTATGTAAGTTTCAATTAACATCAACAGATAATTCTTTAGTTCTATGTTATTTATAATGACATCATTTTTCAATTTATTTACCCACGAACGAACATAAGGTAGCCACCCTAATTCATTTGGATCTATGTAAACCATTCCACACCTACTGACTGTAGCAGGAGATGCCTGTGATAAATCTCCAACTTCAAAAATCATTCTAACCTGTAAATTATTTATGTTAAAACCGTCGATTTTATTTTATCAATGTCAAAACAATAATTTATTTTATAGCATTTAAATGTTAAAACTCTTACCCATGAACTCAATTTTATACGTTCGGAATTCGCTAAACATAACATCTTATTATCATCAAGCACGGTGTTAAGATTTTCGATCCATATTGCATCTACAGGACCATCACACACTACCCATTGAAACTCTTCCTTCGTTGTTTTAACAGTTTCTCTCACAAATTTTCCAAGTAATCCATCTCTCCATTCCATTGTTAAGATATTTACTTCACCGTAAAGTTCACTCATGGTAATAGCTTTAGGATTCAATTGATATATTTTCACAGGTCTATAATACTGTTCTTCTACTTTATTATTATAAAGCTCTGTCAATGTTTTACTAAGTATTTTTAAAACGGTTGTTTTCCCACCACCCGTTGGACCAACTGTCATAATTCCATGCCTGACAATTATTGTTTCTAATAACTGTATGACTTTTACATAAATACATTCTTCAATTTGATATCCTTCATTTTCCATAATAGTTTTAGTAGTAGAAAGAAACATTCCATAATCTTGTTCTGGTAAGACAACACCAGGGAAAAGATCATTCAATATACCCTAAATATTTAAATTTATAAAATAAATTATATATTTATTAATCAATTGATTCTACTTTATACCTGGAATAACACAGCATCGTCTTTTAAGAATTTAGGTAAATTACTATCTCTTAGTGCTCTAATTAAAACCAAATTTTCATTTATGAATGGGTTTTCACGTTTTAAAGAACCTGCCATTACTAGAACGCTTTTCACAGCTCTATAATACATAGAATAAACTTTTTTATTGTCCACAATATTTCAATAAATACAAATTATACCTCATTCCAAAATCGTAATGATCCTGGATAGAAAGTTGTTCACTACACAATTTATACATGTTGACCATTTTTTGAGCCAACATTTTTGATGATTCAAATCCTTCAGAATACAATATAACTTCGGCGATCAAGCCATAGTTAGGCACCATCATTGCCATAGGTCTAAATAGTGCTTGTAAATTATCTGGTAATTCACTTCTTCCTGCGTACCCAGGGTTCATTGTTATAAATGCTGCACAAGTTTTAATAAGTTTTATCGTCCGGCCTTCAAACATGAATTTGGTGACATTATTCAACTTTGCATTCATTATTGTAATTAACTGCTGTGCAATAACCGACAATACTTCGAGCTCTATGCGATTGAATTCATCAAAACAACACCAAGCCCCAGATTGAGCTAAACCAGCGAAGAATTTACCCATCATCTATAAAAGTAATTGGTAATTTAATAATTAATTTTGTGAGTTTTAGTTTTTTAACGCAGTATAAACCTTGAAATCTAAGCCGTCAGAACAGTTGAACACAACGCATTGTGTAGCTAATGCTTTAGCAAGGTCCTTAGTTGTTTCGGTTTTACCAGTACCAGCTGGCCCAGCCGGTGCACCACCTAAATTTAATTGTAGTGCACCTAGTAAGCACAAGTAACATTTGTCAGTCAACGGTGTGATTACTAATCGTGGAGAAGAACCAAGGTATTCAAATGCATATAACCAGCGGGCATTAGCCATGTATGCAACACAACTGTCCACAGTATCCCAATAATAACGCAGTTGTTTTAGCCATTCGAAGTCTAAATCACTGTTTACTTCACGAATGACCATTGTAGATATAATATCTCTAGCATGGACATCAATAGTAATCAATGCACATATAACCGAACGTTGAAGTTTGGTTAACTGTCCTCGAACCATAGCCGCTAAATTATTAAGATCCTAAAGTAAAAATTAATTTTATAACTGGCATTATATTCTATGTATTTTATTTAATTATATGAATTCTTATACAAATACAGACTTTAAAACATTTTTGTTCAAATTCAACTAAAGCTATTTGCACGTTGGAATCAAGTTTAAGAATATTGTGCACATCACGACACCACATCAACTGGGAAACTGTCAGGACTAACTGTAAAAATTACTTCATTAATTACATTTTGAATTAAATGAGTGATAAAATGTAAACCTGAGAAGCGTGTAATAACACCCATTCTTCTCTTAGAATTTTATCATAATCTTCAATAGCCATAAACATAAGTGATCGAAGTGTATTTGTCATTTCTATTTCTACTTTTGATAGCCAAAATTCAACATTCCCCCGTGCTTTGACTTGTGATAAGAATTTTACAACTTCCCTTTCAGGAGATATCATTGCAATAATGTTGGTTGGTGAATCATCTTGTCCTTTTATTGGTTGTAATGGGTTTCCTTCTTCATCATCTTTTTCAAACTGTATTCTCCAAATAGCATCAAAACATTTACTCATGTATGGTTGTACAGCTCTAGTATTCCGCGTTTGAGTAATTATTTCAATAAGCTCGTCATTTGACAAAAAATAAAATCGCGGGAATACTATACGTTTTGATTCTAAATACTCTTCTAAGTATAACAAGATTTGTTCTAATTCTCTATTGTTTTTTTTAAGATTTTCTAATAGACCAGGTTGAGTACATGCACTTAAAGCCAATGGATATTTCTCAACATTTTGCATTATCATTTTCCAAGAACTATTTACTTGATTAAATAATTTAGCCTCAACTGGAAGTTGTGTTTGGATGTCTGGAGCCGCGAATATTGACTCCAAATAAATCCAATTCTTTTGACATAATGTCCATTCCGTCTAAACAAATAATTGAACTTAATTAATTACATAGATCTTAAAGTAAATTTAAATACAATTATATACATTTTTGTAACCAGTAAAATCATAAAAAATTATACAAGCATATACGTATGATAGACTACTTACTAAGACTTCATCCATTAGATCCATAGAAGCTATCCATTCTTCAACTCTACTTTTGATTATTTTTATATGTTTTGCTGTTATTAAAGTATTCAAATTTATGTTTGCTTCTTCTAATGTTAATTGAACTTCTTCCAATGAACCAAGTATAAAAACACCGGTCAAGTTTTTATAAGGAATTACAATCAAATCTATTAGCTTCCAAGAATCTTCGACTTTTTTTAGCAACGCCAATAAAGCTGCCTCTGAGCTTGCCTGTCCAGAAACTTCCATTAATTCAGTACTATAGTTAAATGCATTTACATTTTCAAGTATATTCAAAGTAAGAGGATGATGAGTTGGAAACTTTGTTCCAAGTATGTTTTCAACTAAATTCCAATGATTAAATTTAAGATCCGGATTTCTCAATATTGATATAATTGACATTTTTTGTTTAAATGATTTCACTGCATCATCAATTAAATTAATCAGCTCACAATTTGGAAGACCTTGTTTGAATTGCATTACATATTTTGAATTCAATGCTACGAATGTATTTATTTGTTCCACGTCTAAATTGTGAAAATTGTCTTCATTCCAAATAGACATTTTTTTCTCCCATTCATCTATACTGTTCCAAAGTAATATTCTGAGTCTAACCGATTCACTCGCATTTTTCAATTCGTCAAATTTTGTCATCTCTACTCTAAAAAAATGCTGATACGATGTATACAAATTTGCTTTTTCTTGGTTTTCAACCAAACGTTCATTAAGTTTAGATAAGAATATTTTTACTTCTTCTTTATTTGAATTAATATCAGTTAACCAAGGTTGCTAAATCAAAAACAATAACGATTAAAATGAAGTACTTATTTTTTTTATAACATTAAATGTTTATGACAAAAATAGTTATAAATTAACATATTAATATACATTTTTACATTTGAAACTAATATATTTGATAACATTAATAATTATATTTTATAGTTTAATAAAATAAATAGTTATTGAATTTCTAATTATAGGCTTAAAAGTAAATATTTAGTATAATGTTAATAGATCATAAGATTAGTTAGGTGTGTCAAGCGTATTTATTTTTCTATTTGAGCAATAAGTCAGTTGTAATAATTATAGAATTTGTGATAAATTGATTCACTGATTATCTCAGGGGCTTATCATCCAACAAACGAAGGATTAAGGTTCGATTGTAGTTAAATCCTCTGTTCGAAAGGAGAGAGAAAATATTAAGAAAATATTCAGATAAAATTATAATAATATAAAAAATTGAAATTATAAAATGATAGAACATTATTATTATAATTTTTTTTATATAATACCTAGTTATTTTTTACGTTAACTTAAATAATAATATTGTGCATATATATATATATATATATATATATATATATATATATATATATATATATATATATAAATATATTTATATCTATATTTTTTTGGGATAGTCCTTTGATTTTCATTATCTTGTAATATACCTATTAAGATACAAAAATAATTTATTACTTAAAATGTAATTCAGATATTTATTTTCTTACATTCTTAAATTTAATCGTTATAAACAAAGAAAACATAAAACCGCAATTAAACCCAATCGTTGAGTCCCCCTGGACCCCCTCCCCGTAAAACTATCACTGTGTATATTGTATAAATAATCCTGGACGTTCCTTTCTCCACAAAACAGAACTAAGGTCTATACGTTATAAAAAACTAAAAAAATAAAGTCAAACATTATTACATTAGCTTCGATATTTATTTTGCGAACTTCTCGAAGCATATCTTGAATATGAATATCAACTTTTTTGACAAATTCAAACAAGTTTATCAGGTGCATTATTAATTTCTTCTACTTCTGTTTGTAAATTAGATAATACACCCCAAAATTTCTAAAATTAAATATTATTAATGATTAAAATCAGTAATAATTTCGTGATAATAATACTTACATAATAATTTTCAATATCATCTTCGGGAACGGGTACTGAAAATTCATCAGCTAAGTCATAAAGATCTCTTATGTAATTTGAAATATTATCTATTTCATCCAACTATTAATTGAAAAAAGTATTTAATTTTTATACATTTCCAATTTTTATTTTATATATTTTTCCATTATTTACCCTTTTAGAACATTTTTCCAAGAATTTCTTATACTCAACATGTTGTTCAGCAGTAATTGGTGTAGTAAAAAGATATTTAAGCGAATATTTTACTTCTTCAAATAACTCATTTACCAACTTTTTCCCTATTCTATAAATTTTATTACGATAAAATAATATATGTTTTTATGACAGTGTTAAAGTATTACACTTACTTGACCATTGTTTTTTCTACCAATTTCAATAACCGTTCAGATGATGATTTAGCAGTATTTTTTAATAAATTTAATTTTAATTGGAATAAGGCTAACTTTTGTGTAAGTATAATTTTATCTATATCGTCTTTTTGCCTTTTATATTTTTCTAACATTTTTTTGAACTGTGTTATACCTTGAAAAATAATACATCATATTGTATTACAATGTATAACTATCCTTAGATTAATTTATTAGGTTATGAATTTTTCATTTTTATACTATGTATTTGTATGTTATATATATATATATATATATATATTTAAAAATTACTAGTTTCATTTCAATGGTTCTTCGATCTAAAACTTCGTTTTCTCTATAAATATTGTAAGTATTTTCAAGACGTTTTGAGTATTTATACACAACATCATAGTTTGTAATAAAATATTGTAATATCTTTTTCGTTAAACTCTTGTACTCATCGTCGATATCGAACAAAAACTGTAATAACCAACCATGACCACATATTCGATCGTTTTCTTTACCACAAATTGTTGGTCTAAATCATTATTATTTATCATGAAATATTAAAATTTGTATATACATTGTACAATTTTAAACCTACTGAGTAAAACTTTTAAAATCGTCATCAGTCAGTAGAGGAAGAATATGTGTAACCATATTCCATTTCCAATTTTCCAACAAAAACGAAATGTAAGTATAAAAATCGTCTCGTGTATTGTTGAACTCTACACCCATTTTTGATAAGGAAACCTCTAATATAAATAGAGGTGACTAATTTAAATTTAAATAAAATATTACATACTGAATGAAAATATTCGATGATAATATTACAGTGATACCTTGGGATCGTCTGATGACCTATCGTTTTCTAATACAGTTTTCACGTCATTATCGTTTAGTAAATCATCGCTAGGAATATATTTGAAATGACTCTGCAAATCAGCTTCAAACCGCGTAATTTGATTTCGAATCATCATTTGTAAATGTGATTGTAAATTCAAATCGATTAACATGATAAATTGACAAATTCTCCAACAACATTGGAATTTGGCTCTTTGCTTTGCAAACGGCATCGCGTACATAGTATCCCTGTAGCGCTGATTCTTCGGGTCAGCAATCATTTTAGAAATATATAAATCCGAATCATCCGCAGTAAACCCAGACTCTTTGAGTGTTTGGAAACATTCATCTAGTACTAAGCTCTTGATTGTTTGTCGTAAATCTTTTATTAGCTTGACGGCTGATTTAGTGCTTATCTCCTAAATGTTTGGTACCAATCAACAAAAATAAGACGTTTAAGAACTTGGTGAAAAATATTGAAGTTATATAATTTGTCAATGTTTTTACATTTTAAAAACACAAATAATTTGAAAAATGGTTAGTAATATAGTAATAGTAATGATTTAATTGAATATATTTACTCGGTTTACTTTACATTTAATTTATTGTTAACTATCATAAAATGCGTTAGGGCCATTACACACGAACAATATTTCATCGTACGATTTATTTATCGTACGATATTTAAAGTTACATGTTTATAAATAGAGCTATTCACACGATCACGATAAAGTGTCGTACGATTATCTTATCATACAATACCTCAAAAACCGTCGGATGCACTTTAATATTTCAGACGATAAGAATAGGTATCGTGCGACCATCGAGATGGATAAACAATATTGTTTCTCGATGCGTGCGACTAAAAAATTTCAATCAAAATGTACAAAATAAACTGAATAGAACATAAAAAACAAATTCAGTACCATGTCGATACTATAGTATCGTACGATAATATTTCCGTA
>JASXSY010000748.1:0-71394 GCA_034509805.1 Sipha maydis | reverse complement strand
CGATGATGCGAGAAATTTACAAATAATTATAATGAAGTAACAATTATTGAAAAACTATTGACAATGATTGTGTTAACTATTGATAATAATTTATATATATATATAAGTCGTACTTAAAGAGAGATTCATTTGCAAATCACATTTTTCCAGAAAACTATATTAGGATATATTGACGCACTGGTAGTCGGCACCGGAACGAAATTCGACATCAGCATTATAACGACATCGGAAACATCATCTAAAAAAGAAAAATAACTCTTATTAAAATTATAAGAAATTGTTCTATATCAAAAACTCAAATAGAACCATGTGTAGTGCTCAATTAGAATGTATTTCTATAACATTCGAATGATCAATATATATTAATTTACTATTACCATATCATAAATCAGCACATCCTTAAATAGTACAAAGTCAAATTAAAACTTAAATTTTATGTTTAATGAAATGTATACATAAATTCTAATGATGTAAAATTATTATAGTTTCCGAATATGTAAATGTACATCGAAATTTAGGAAAATAGTCAGAATTATCTCATCTCGATACATAGTGTATTTAACTGATGTCCTAAATTAATGTTTATTCAATATTTGACCATTCTAAACTTTTTCAAAAAGCAAAAAAAAAATATAATTGTGGAAACAATGATAATCAAGCGAAAAAACAATTAAAGATGCGTAAATTAATGTAAAATTGAATTTAAAAATAGTTAAATATAAAATCACGTTACGGTCTTCTATTATTAGGTAAAGAATAAGAGTTTCAAAAACAAGAGTTTACACGAAATTATGCTCTTTAATAATTTGAGTGGACAGCTGATACATTGTAATTTTTTAACGAATCATCGATGATGCGAGAAATTTACAAATAATTATAATGAAGTAACAATTATTGAAAAACTATCGACAATGATTGTGTTAACTATTGATAATAATTTATATATATATATATATAAGTCGTACTTAAAGAGAGATTCAATTGCAAATCACATTTTTCCAGAAAACTATATTAGGATATATTGACGCACTGGTAGTCGGCACCGGAACGAAATTCGACATCAGCATTATAACGACATCGGAAACATCATCTAAAAAAGAAAAATAACTCTTATTAAAATTATAAGAAATTGTTCTATATCAAAAACTCAAATAGAACCATGTGTAGTGCTCAATTAGAATGTATTTCTATAACATTCGAATGATCAATATATATATTAATTTACTATTACCATATCATAAATCAGCACATCCTTAAATAGTACAAAGTCAAATTAAAACTAAAATTTTATGTTTAATGAAATGTATACATAAATTCTAATGATGTAAAATTATTATAGTTTCCGAATATGTAAATGTACATCGAAATTTAGGAAAATAGTCAGAATTATCTCATCTCGATACATAGTGTATTTAACTGATGTCCTAAATTAATGTTTATTCAATATTTGACCATTCTAAACTTTTTCAAAAAGCAAAAAAAAAATATAATTGTGGAAACAATGATAATCAAGCGAAAAAACAATTAAAGATGCGTAAATTAATGTAAAATTGAATTTAAAAATAGTTAAATATAAAATCACGTTACGGTCTTCTATTATTAGGTAAAGAATAAGAGTTTCAAAAACAAGAGTTTACACGAAATTATGCTCTTTAATAATTTGAGTGGACAGCTGATACATTGTAATTTTTTAACGAATCATCGATGATGCGAGAAATTTACAAATAATTATAATGAAGTAACAATTATTGAAAAACTATTGACAATGATTGTGTTAACTATTGATAATAATTTATATATATATATAAGTCGTACTTAAAGAGAGATTCAATTGCAAATCACATTTTTCCAGAAAACTATATTAGGATATATTGACGCACTGGTAGTCGGCACAGGAACGAAATTCGACATCAGCATTATAACGACATCGGAAACATCATCTAAAAAAGAAAAATAACTCTTATTAAAATTATAAGAAATTGTTCTATATCAAAAACTCAAATAGAACCATGTGTAGTGCTCAATTAGAATGTATTTCTATAACATTCGAATGATCAATATATATATTAATTTACTATTACCATATCATAAATCAGCACATCCTTAAATAGTACAAAGTCAAATTAAAACTTAAATTTTATGTTTAATGAAATGTATACATAAATTCTAATGATGTAAAATTATTATAGTTTCCGAATATGTAAATGTACATCGAAATTTAGGAAAATAGTCAGAATTATCTCATCTCGATACATAGTGTATTTAACTGATGTCCTAAATTAATGTTTATTCAATATTTGACCATTCTAAACTTTTTCAAAAAGCAAAAAAAAAATATAATTGTGGAAACAATGATAATCAAGCGAAAAAACAATTAAAGATGCGTAAATTAATGTAAAATTGAATTTAAAAATAGTTAAATATAAAATCACGTTACGGTCTTCTATTATTAGGTAAAGAATAAGAGTTTCAAAAACAAGAGTTTACACGAAATTATGCTCTTTAAAAATTTGAGTGGACAGCTGATACATTGTAATTTTTTAACGAATCATCGATGATGCGAGAAATTTACAAATAATTATAATGAAGTAACAATTATTGAAAAACTATCGACAATGATTGTGTTAACTATTGATAATAATTTATATATATATATAAGTCGTACTTAAAGAGAGATTCATTTGCAAATCACATTTTTCCAGAAAACTATATTAGGATATATTGACGCACTGGTAGTCGGCACCGGAACGAAATTCGACATCAGCATTATAACGACATCGGAAACATCATCTAAAAAAGAAAAATAACTCTTATTAAAATTATAAGAAATTGTTCTATATCAAAAACTCAAATAGAACCATGTGTAGTGCTCAATTAGAATGTATTTCTATAACATTCGAATGATCAATATATATATTAATTTACTATTACCATATCATAAATCAGCACATCCTTAAATAGTACAAAGTCAAATTAAAACTTAAATTTTATGTTTAATGAAATGTATACATAAATTCTAATGATGTAAAATTATTATAGTTTCCGAATATGTAAATGTACATCGAAATTTAGGAAAATAGTCAGAATTATCTCATCTCGATACATAGTGTATTTAACTGATGTCCTAAATTAATGTTTATTCAATATTTGACCATTCTAAACTTTTTCAAAAAGCAAAAAAAAAATATAATTGTGGAAACAATGATAATCAAGCGAAAAAACAATTAAAGATGCGTAAATTAATGTAAAATTGAATTTAAAAATAGTTAAATATAAAATCACGTTACGGTCTTCTATTATTAGGTAAAGAATAAGAGTTTCAAAAACAAGAGTTTACACGAAATTATGCTCTTTAATAATTTGAGTGGACAGCTGATACATTGTAATTTTTTAACGAATCATCGATGATGCGAGAAATTTACAAATAATTATAATGAAGTAACAATTATTGAAAAACTATTGACAATGATTGTGTTAACTATTGATAATAATTTATATATATATATAAGTCGTACTTAAAGAGAGATTCAATTGCAAATCACATTTTTCCAGAAAACTATATTAGGATATATTGACGCACTGGTAGTCGGCACAGGAACGAAATTCGACATCAGCATTATAACGACATCGGAAACATCATCTAAAAAAGAAAAATAACTCTTATTAAAATTATAAGAAATTGTTCTATATCAAAAACTCAAATAGAACCATGTGTAGTGCTCAATTAGAATGTATTTCTATAACATTCGAATGATCAATATATATTAATTTACTATTACCATATCATAAATCAGCACATCCTTAAATAGTACAAAGTCAAATTAAAACTTAAATTTTATGTTTAATGAAATGTATACATAAATTCTACTGATGTAAAATTATTATAGTTTCCGAATATGTAAATGTACATCGAAATTTAGGAAAATAGTCAGAATTATCTCATCTCGATACATAGTGTATTTAACTGATGTCCTAAATTAATGTTTATTCAATATTTGACCATTCTAAACTTTTTCAAAAAGCAAAAAAAAAATATAATTGTGGAAACAATGATAATCAAGCGAAAAAACAATTAAAGATGCGTAAATTAATGTAAAATTGAATTTAAAAATAGTTAAATATAAAATCACGTTACGGTCTTCTATTATTAGGTAAAGAATAAGAGTTTCAAAAACAAGAGTTTACACGAAATTATGCTCTTAAAAATTTGAGTGGACAGCTGATACATTGTAATTTTTTAACGAATCATCGATGATGCGAGAAATTTACAAATAATTATAATGAAGTAACAATTATTGAAAAACTATCGACAATGATTGTGTTAACTATTGATAATAATTTATATATATATATATATATAAGTCGTACTTAAAGAGAGATTCAATTGCAAATCACATTTTTCCAGAAAACTATATTAGGATATATTGACGCACTGGTAGTCGGCACCGGAACGAAATTCGACATCAGCATTATAACGACATCGGAAACATCATCTAAAAAAGAAAAATAACTCTTATTAAAATTATAAGAAATTGTTCTATATCAAAAACTCAAATAGAACCATGTGTAGTGCTCAATTAGAATGTATTTCTATAACATTCGAATGATCAATATATATTAATTTACTATTACCATATCATAAATCAGCACATCCTTAAATAGTACAAAGTCAAATTAAAACTTAAATTTTATGTTTAATGAAATGTATACATAAATTCTAATGATGTAAAATTATTATAGTTTCCGAATATGTAAATGTACATCGAAATTTAGGAAAATAGTCAGAATTATCTCATCTCGATACATAGTGTATTTAACTGATGTCCTAAATTAATGTTTATTCAATATTTGACCATTCTAAACTTTTTCAAAAAGCAAAAAAAAAATATAATTGTGGAAACAATGATAATCAAGCGAAAAAACAATTAAAGATGCGTAAATTAATGTAAAATTGAATTTAAAAATAGTTAAATATAAAATCACGTTACGGTCTTCTATTATTAGGTAAAGAATAAGAGTTTCAAAAACAAGAGTTTACACGAAATTATGCTCTTTAAAAATTTGAGTGGACAGCTGATACATTGTAATTTTTTAACGAATCATCGATGATGCGAGAAATTTACAAATAATTATAATGAAGTAACAATTATTGAAAAACTATCGACAATGATTGTGTTAACTATTGATAATAATTTATATATATATATATATAAGTCGTACTTAAAGAGAGATTCAATTGCAAATCACATTTTTCCAGAAAACTATATTAGGATATATTGACGCACTGGTAGTCGGCACCGGAACGAAATTCGACATCAGCATTATAACGACATCGGAAACATCATCTAAAAAAGAAAAATAACTCTTATTAAAATTATAAGAAATTGTTCTATATCAAAAACTCAAATAGAACCATGTGTAGTGCTCAATTAGAATGTATTTCTATAACATTCGAATGATCAATATATATTAATTTACTATTACCATATCATAAATCAGCACATCCTTAAATAGTACAAAGTCAAATTAAAACTTAAATTTTATGTTTAATGAAATGTATACATAAATTCTAATGATGTAAAATTATTATAGTTTCCGAATATGTAAATGTACATCGAAATTTAGGAAAATAGTCAGAATTATCTCATCTCGATACATAGTGTATTTAACTGATGTCCTAAATTAATGTTTATTCAATATTTGACCATTCTAAACTTTTTCAAAAAGCAAAAAAAAAATATAATTGTGGAAACAATGATAATCAAGCGAAAAAACAATTAAAGATGCGTAAATTAATGTAAAATTGAATTTAAAAATAGTTAAATATAAAATCACGTTACGGTCTTCTATTATTAGGTAAAGAATAAGAGTTTCAAAAACAAGAGTTTACACGAAATTATGCTCTTTAAAAATTTGAGTGGACAGCTGATACATTGTAATTTTTTAACGAATCATCGATGATGCGAGAAATTTACAAATAATTATAATGAAGTAACAATTATTGAAAAACTATCGACAATGATTGTGTTAACTATTGATAATAATTTATATATTTATATATATAAGTCGTACTTAAAGAGAGATTCAATTGCAAATCACATTTTTCCAGAAAACTATATTAGGATATATTGACGCACTGGTAGTCGGCACCGGAACGAAATTCGACATCAGCATTATAACGACATCGGAAACATCATCTAAAAAAGAAAAATAACTCTTATTAAAATTATAAGAAATTGTTCTATATCAAAAACTCAAATAGAACCATGTGTAGTGCTCAATTAGAATGTATTTCTATAACATTCGAATGATCAATATATATTAATTTACTATTACCATATCATAAATCAGCACATCCTTAAATAGTACAAAGTCAAATTAAAACTTAAATTTTATGTTTAATGAAATGTATACATAAATTCTAATGATGTAAAATTATTATAGTTTCCGAATATGTAAATGTACATCGAAATTTAGGAAAATAGTCAGAATTATCTCATCTCGATACATAGTGTATTTAACTGATGTCCTAAATTAATGTTTATTCAATATTTGACCATTCTAAACTTTTTCAAAAAGCAAAAAAAAAATATAATTGTGGAAACAATGATAATCAAGCGAAAAAACAATTAAAGATGGGTAAATTAATGTAAAATTGAATTTAAAAATAGTTAAATATAAAATCACGTTACGGTCTTCTATTATTAGGTAAAGAATAAGAGTTTCAAAAACAAGAGTTTACACGAAATTATGCTCTTTAAAAATTTGAGTGGACAGCTGATACATTGTAATTTTTTAACGAATCATCGATGATGCGAGAAATTTACAAATAATTATAATGAAGTAACAATTATTGAAAAACTATTGACAATGATTGTGTTAACTATTGATAATAATTTATATATATATATAAGTCGTACTTAAAGAGAGATTCATTTGCAAATCACATTTTTCCAGAAAACTATATTAGGATATATTGACGCACTGGTAGTCGGCACCGGAACGAAATTCGACATCAGCATTATAACGACATCGGAAACATCATCTAAAAAAGAAAAATAACTCTTATTAAAATTATAAGAAATTGTTCTATATCAAAAACTCAAATAGAACCATGTGTAGTGCTCAATTAGAATGTATTTCTATAACATTCGAATGATCAATATATATATTAATTTACTATTACCATATCATAAATCAGCACATCCTTAAATAGTACAAAGTCAAATTAAAACTTAAATTTTATGTTTAATGAAATGTATACATAAATTCTAATGATGTAAAATTATTATAGTTTCCGAATATGTAAATGTACATCGAAATTTAGGAAAATAGTCAGAATTATCTCATCTCGATACATAGTGTATTTAACTGATGTCCTAAATTAATGTTTATTCAATATTTGACCATTCTAAACTTTTTCAAAAAGCAAAAAAAAAATATAATTGTGGAAACAATGATAATCAAGCGAAAAAACAATTAAAGATGCGTAAATTAATGTAAAATTGAATTTAAAAATAGTTAAATATAAAATCACGTTACGGTCTTCTATTATTAGGTAAAGAATAAGAGTTTCAAAAACAAGAGTTTACACGAAATTATGCTCTTTAATAATTTGAGTGGACAGCTGATACATTGTAATTTTTTAACGAATCATCGATGATGCGAGAAATTTACAAATAATTATAATGAAGTAACAATTATTGAAAAACTATTGACAATGATTGTGTTAACTATTGATAATAATTTATATATATATATAAGTCGTACTTAAAGAGAGATTCAATTGCAAATCACATTTTTCCAGAAAACTATATTAGGATATATTGACGCACTGGTAGTCGGCACAGGAACGAAATTCGACATCAGCATTATAACGACATCGGAAACATCATCTAAAAAAGAAAAATAACTCTTATTAAAATTATAAGAAATTGTTCTATATCAAAAACTCAAATAGAACCATGTGTAGTGCTCAATTAGAATGTATTTCTATAACATTCGAATGATCAATATATATTAATTTACTATTACCATATCATAAATCAGCACATCCTTAAATAGTACAAAGTCAAATTAAAACTTAAATTTTATGTTTAATGAAATGTATACATAAATTCTACTGATGTAAAATTATTATAGTTTCCGAATATGTAAATGTACATCGAAATTTAGGAAAATAGTCAGAATTACCTCATCTCGATACATAGTGTATTTAACTGATGTCCTAAATTAATGTTTATTCAATATTTGACCATTCTAAACTTTTTCAAAAAGCAAAAAAAAATATAATTGTGGAAACAATGATAATCAAGCGAAAAAACAATTAAAGATGCGTAAATTAATGTAAAATTGAATTTAAAAATAGTTAAATATAAAATCACGTTACGGTCTTCTATTATTAGGTAAAGAATAAGAGTTTCAAAAACAAGAGTTTACACGAAATTATGCTCTTTAAAAATTTGAGTGGACAGCTGATACATTGTAATTTTTTAACGAATCATCGATGATGCGAGAAATTTACAAATAATTATAATGAAGTAACAATTATTGAAAAACTATCGACAATGATTGTGTTAACTATTGATAATAATTTATATATATATATATATAAGTCGTACTTAAAGAGAGATTCATTTGCAAATCACATTTTTCCAGAAAACTATATTAGGATATATTGACGCACTGGTAGTCGGCACCGGAACGAAATTCGACATCAGCATTATAACGACATCGGAAACATCATCTAAAAAAGAAAAATAACTCTTATTAAAATTATAAGAAATTGTTCTATATCAAAAACTCAAATAGAACCATGTGTAGTGCTCAATTAGAATGTATTTCTATAACATTCGAATGATCAATATATATATTAATTTACTATTACCATATCATAAATCAGCACATCCTTAAATAGTACAAAGTCAAATTAAAACTTAAATTTTATGTTTAATGAAATGTATACATAAATTCTAATGATGTAAAATTATTATAGTTTCCGAATATGTAAATGTACATCGAAATTTAGGAAAATAGTCAGAATTATCTCATCTCGATACATAGTGTATTTAACTGATGTCCTAAATTAATGTTTATTCAATATTTGACCATTCTAAACTTTTTCAAAAAGCAAAAAAAAAATATAATTGTGGAAACAATGATAATCAAGCGAAAAAACAATTAAAGATGCGTAAATTAATGTAAAATTGAATTTAAAAATAGTTAAATATAAAATCACGTTACGGTCTTCTATTATTAGGTAAAGAATAAGAGTTTCAAAAACAAGAGTTTACACGAAATTATGCTCTTTAAAAATTTGAGTGGACAGCTGATACATTGTAATTTTTTAACGAATCATCGATGATGCGAGAAATTTACAAATAATTATAATGAAGTAACAATTATTGAAAAACTATCGACAATGATTGTGTTAACTATTGATAATAATTTATATATATATATATATAAGTCGTACTTAAAGAGAGATTCAATTGCAAATCACATTTTTCCAGAAAACTATATTAGGATATATTGACGCACTGGTAGTCGGCACCGGAACGAAATTCGACATCAGCATTATAACGACATCGGAAACATCATCTAAAAAAGAAAAATAACTCTTATTAAAATTATAAGAAATTGTTCTATATCAAAAACTCAAATAGAACCATGTGTAGTGCTCAATTAGAATGTATTTCTATAACATTCGAATGATCAATATATATTAATTTACTATTACCATATCATAAATCAGCACATCCTTAAATAGTACAAAGTCAAATTAAAACTTAAATTTTATGTTTAATGAAATGTATACATAAATTCTAATGATGTAAAATTATTATAGTTTCCGAATATGTAAATGTACATCGAAATTTAGGAAAATAGTCAGAATTATCTCATCTCGATACATAGTGTATTTAACTGATGTCCTAAATTAATGTTTATTCAATATTTGACCATTCTAAACTTTTTCAAAAAGCAAAAAAAAAATATAATTGTGGAAACAATGATAATCAAGCGAAAAAACAATTAAAGATGCGTAAATTAATGTAAAATTGAATTTAAAAATAGTTAAATATAAAATCACGTTACGGTCTTCTATTATTAGGTAAAGAATAAGAGTTTCAAAAACAAGAGTTTACACGAAATTATGCTCTTTAAAAATTTGAGTGGACAGCTGATACATTGTAATTTTTTAACGAATCATCGATGATGCGAGAAATTTACAAATAATTATAATGAAGTAACAATTATTGAAAAACTATCGACAATGATTGTGTTAACTATTGATAATAATTTATATATATATATATATAAGTCGTACTTAAAGAGAGATTCAATTGCAAATCACATTTTTCCAGAAAACTATATTAGGATATATTGACGCACTGGTAGTCGGCACCGGAACGAAATTCGACATCAGCATTATAACGACATCGGAAACATCATCTAAAAAAGAAAAATAACTCTTATTAAAATTATAAGAAATTGTTCTATATCAAAAACTCAAATAGAACCATGTGTAGTGCTCAATTAGAATGTATTTCTATAACATTCGAATGATCAATATATATTAATTTACTATTACCATATCATAAATCAGCACATCCTTAAATAGTACAAAGTCAAATTAAAACTTAAATTTTATGTTTAATGAAATGTATACATAAATTCTAATGATGTAAAATTATTATAGTTTCCGAATATGTAAATGTACATCGAAATTTAGGAAAATAGTCAGAATTATCTCATCTCGATACATAGTGTATTTAACTGATGTCCTAAATTAATGTTTATTCAATATTTGACCATTCTAAACTTTTTCAAAAAGCAAAAAAAAAAATATAATTGTGGAAACAATGATAATCAAGCGAAAAAACAATTAAAGATGCGTAAATTAATGTAAAATTGAATTTAAAAATAGTTAAATATAAAATCACGTTACGGTCTTCTATTATTAGGTAAAGAATAAGAGTTTCAAAAACAAGAGTTTACACGAAATTATGCTCTTTAAAAATTTGAGTGGACAGCTGATACATTGTAATTTTTTAACGAATCATCGATGATGCGAGAAATTTACAAATAATTATAATGAAGTAACAATTATTGAAAAACTATTGACAATGATTGTGTTAACTATTGATAATAATTTATATATATATATATATAAGTCGTACTTAAAGAGAGATTCAATTGCAAATCACATTTTTCCAGAAAACTATATTAGGATATATTGACGCACTGGTAGTCGGCACAGGAACGAAATTCGACATCAGCATTATAACGACATCGGAAACATCATCTAAAAAAGAAAAATAACTCTTATTAAAATTATAAGAAATTGTTCTATATCAAAAACTCAAATAGAACCATGTGTAGTGCTCAATTAGAATGTATTTCTATAACATTCGAATGATCAATATATATTAATTTACTATTACCATATCATAAATCAGCACATCCTTAAATAGTACAAAGTCAAATTAAAACTTAAATTTTATGTTTAATGAAATGTATACATAAATTCTAATGATGTAAAATTATTATAGTTTCCGAATATGTAAATGTACATCGAAATTTAGGAAAATAGTCAGAATTATCTCATCTCGATACATAGTGTATTTAACTGATGTCCTAAATTAATGTTTATTCAATATTTGACCATTCTAAACTTTTTCAAAAAGCAAAAAAAAAATATAATTGTGGAAACAATGATAATCAAGCGAAAAAACAATTAAAGATGCGTAAATTAATGTAAAATTGAATTTAAAAATAGTTAAATATAAAATCACGTTACGGTCTTCTATTATTAGGTAAAGAATAAGAGTTTCAAAAACAAGAGTTTACACGAAATTATGCTCTTTAAAAATTTGAGTGGACAGCTGATACATTGTAATTTTTTAACGAATCATCGATGATGCGAGAAATTTACAAATAATTATAATGAAGTAACAATTATTGAAAAACTATCGACAATGATTGTGTTAACTATTGATAATAATTTATATATATATATATATAAGTCGTACTTAAAGAGAGATTCAATTGCAAATCACATTTTTCCAGAAAACTATATTAGGATATATTGACGCACTGGTAGTCGGCACCGGAACGAAATTCGACATCAGCATTATAACGACATCGGAAACATCATCTAAAAAAGAAAAATAACTCTTATTAAAATTATAAGAAATTGTTCTATATCAAAAACTCAAATAGAACCATGTGTAGTGCTCAATTAGAATGTATTTCTATAACATTCGAATGATCAATATATATTAATTTACTATTACCATATCATAAATCAGCACATCCTTAAATAGTACAAAGTCAAATTAAAACTTAAATTTTATGTTTAATGAAATGTATACATAAATTCTACTGATGTAAAATTATTATAGTTTCCGAATATGTAAATGTACATCGAAATTTAGGAAAATAGTCAGAATTATCTCATCTCGATACATAGTGTATTTAACTGATGTCCTAAATTAATGTTTATTCAATATTTGACCATTCTAAACTTTTTCAAAAAGCAAAAAAAAAATATAATTGTGGAAACAATGATAATCAAGCGAAAAAACAATTAAAGATGCGTAAATTAATGTAAAATTGAATTTAAAAATAGTTAAATATAAAATCACGTTACGGTCTTCTATTATTAGGTAAAGAATAAGAGTTTCAAAAACAAGAGTTTACACGAAATTATGCTCTTTAAAAATTTGAGTGGACAGCTGATACATTGTAATTTTTTAACGAATCATCGATGATGCGAGAAATTTACAAATAATTATAATGAAGTAACAATTATTGAAAAACTATCGACAATGATTGTGTTAACTATTGATAATAATTTATATATATATATATATAAGTCGTACTTAAAGAGAGATTCAATTGCAAATCACATTTTTCCAGAAAACTATATTAGGATATATTGACGCACTGGTAGTCGGCACCGGAACGAAATTCGACATCAGCATTATAACGACATCGGAAACATCATCTAAAAAAGAAAAATAACTCTTATTAAAATTATAAGAAATTGTTCTATATCAAAAACTCAAATAGAACCATGTGTAGTGCTCAATTAGAATGTATTTCTATAACATTCGAATGATCAATATATATTAATTTACTATTACCATATCATAAATCAGCACATCCTTAAATAGTACAAAGTCAAATTAAAACTTAAATTTTATGTTTAATGAAATGTATACATAAATTCTAATGATGTAAAATTATTATAGTTTCCGAATATGTAAATGTACATCGAAATTTAGGAAAATAGTCAGAATTATCTCATCTCGATACATAGTGTATTTAACTGATGTCCTAAATTAATGTTTATTCAATATTTGACCATTCTAAACTTTTTCAAAAAGCAAAAAAAAAATATAATTGTGGAAACAATGATAATCAAGCGAAAAAAACAATTAAAGATGCGTAAATTAATGTAAAATTGAATTTAAAAATAGTTAAATATAAAATCACGTTACGGTCTTCTATTATTAGGTAAAGAATAAGAGTTTCAAAAACAAGAGTTTACACGAAATTATGCTCTTTAAAAATTTGAGTGGACAGCTGATACATTGTAATTTTTTAACGAATCATCGATGATGCGAGAAATTTACAAATAATTATAATGAAGTAACAATTATTGAAAAACTATCGACAATGATTGTGTTAACTATTGATAATAATTTATATATATATATATATAAGTCGTACTTAAAGAGAGATTCAATTGCAAATCACATTTTTCCAGAAAACTATATTAGGATATATTGACGCACTGGTAGTCGGCACCGGAACGAAATTCGACATCAGCATTATAACGACATCGGAAACATCATCTAAAAAAGAAAAATAACTCTTATTAAAATTATAAGAAATTGTTCTATATCAAAAACTCAAATAGAACCATGTGTAGTGCTCAATTAGAATGTATTTCTATAACATTCGAATGATCAATATATATTAATTTACTATTACCATATCATAAATCAGCACATCCTTAAATAGTACAAAGTCAAATTAAAACTTAAATTTTATGTTTAATGAAATGTATACATAAATTCTAATGATGTAAAATTATTATAGTTTCCGAATATGTAAATGTACATCGAAATTTAGGAAAATAGTCAGAATTATCTCATCTCGATACATAGTGTATTTAACTGATGTCCTAAATTAATGTTTATTCAATATTTGACCATTCTAAACTTTTTCAAAAAGCAAAAAAAAAATATAATTGTGGAAACAATGATAATCAAGCGAAAAAACAATTAAAGATGCGTAAATTAATGTAAAATTGAATTTAAAAATAGTTAAATATAAAATCACGTTACGGTCTTCTATTATTAGGTAAAGAATAAGAGTTTCAAAAACAAGAGTTTACACGAAATTATGCTCTTTAAAAATTTGAGTGGACAGCTGATACATTGTAATTTTTTAACGAATCATCGATGATGCGAGAAATTTACAAATAATTATAATGAAGTAACAATTATTGAAAAACTATTGACAATGATTGTGTTAACTATTGATAATAATTTATATATATATATATATAAGTCGTACTTAAAGAGAGATTCAATTGCAAATCACATTTTTCCAGAAAACTATATTAGGATATATTGACGCACTGGTAGTCGGCACAGGAACGAAATTCGACATCAGCATTATAACGACATCGGAAACATCATCTAAAAAAGAAAAATAACTCTTATTAAAATTATAAGAAATTGTTCTATATCAAAAACTCAAATAGAACCATGTGTAGTGCTCAATTAGAATGTATTTCTATAACATTCGAATGATCAATATATATTAATTTACTATTACCATATCATAAATCAGCACATCCTTAAATAGTACAAAGTCAAATTAAAACTTAAATTTTATGTTTAATGAAATGTATACATAAATTCTAATGATGTAAAATTATTATAGTTTCCGAATATGTAAATGTACATCGAAATTTAGGAAAATAGTCAGAATTATCTCATCTCGATACATAGTGTATTTAACTGATGTCCTAAATTAATGTTTATTCAATATTTGACCATTCTAAACTTTTTCAAAAAGCAAAAAAAAAATATAATTGTGGAAACAATGATAATCAAGCGAAAAAACAATTAAAGGTGGGTAAATTAATGTAAAATTGAATTTAAAAATAGTTAAATATAAAATCACGTTACGGTCTTCTATTATTAGGTAAAGAATAAGAGTTTCAAAAACAAGAGTTTACACGAAATTATGCTCTTTAAAAATTTGAGTGGACAGCTGATACATTGTAATTTTTTAACGAATCATCGATGATGCGAGAAATTTACAAATAATTATAATGAAGTAACAATTATTGAAAAACTATTGACAATGATTGTGTTAACTATTGATAATAATTTATATATATATATAAGTCGTACTTAAAGAGAGATTCATTTGCAAATCACATTTTTCCAGAAAACTATATTAGGATATATTGACGCACTGGTAGTCGGCACCGGAACGAAATTCGACATCAGCATTATAACGACATCGGAAACATCATCTAAAAAAGAAAAATAACTCTTATTAAAATTATAAGAAATTGTTCTATATCAAAAACTCAAATAGAACCATGTGTAGTGCTCAATTAGAATGTATTTCTATAACATTCGAATGATCAATATATATATTAATTTACTATTACCATATCATAAATCAGCACATCCTTAAATAGTACAAAGTCAAATTAAAACTTAAATTTTATGTTTAATGAAATGTATACATAAATTCTAATGATGTAAAATTATTATAGTTTCCGAATATGTAAATGTACATCGAAATTTAGGAAAATAGTCAGAATTATCTCATCTCGATACATAGTGTATTTAACTGATGTCCTAAATTAATGTTTATTCAATATTTGACCATTCTAAACTTTTTCAAAAAGCAAAAAAAAAATATAATTGTGGAAACAATGATAATCAAGCGAAAAAACAATTAAAGATGCGTAAATTAATGTAAAATTGAATTTAAAAATAGTTAAATATAAAATCACGTTACGGTCTTCTATTATTAGGTAAAGAATAAGAGTTTCAAAAACAAGAGTTTACACGAAATTATGCTCTTTAAAAATTTGAGTGGACAGCTGATCCATTGTAATTTTTTAACGAATCATCGATGATGCGAGAAATTTACAAATAATTATAATGAAGTAACAATTATTGAAAAACTATCGACAATGATTGTGTTAACTATTGATAATAATTTATATATATATATATAAGTCGTACTTAAAGAGAGATTCAATTGCAAATCACATTTTTCCAGAAAACTATATTAGGATATATTGACGCACTGGTAGTCGGCACCGGAACGAAATTCGACATCAGCATTATAACGACATCGGAAACATCATCTAAAAAAGAAAAATAACTCTTATTAAAATTATAAGAAATTGTTCTATATCAAAAACTCAAATAGAACCATGTGTAGTGCTCAATTAGAATGTATTTCTATAACATTCGAATGATCAATATATATTAATTTACTATTACCATATCATAAATCAGCACATCCTTAAATAGTACAAAGTCAAATTAAAACTTAAATTTTATGTTTAATGAAATGTATACATAAATTCTAATGATGTAAAATTATTATAGTTTCCGAATATGTAAATGTACATCGAAATTTAGGAAAATAGTCAGAATTATCTCATCTCGATACATAGTGTATTTAACTGATGTCCTAAATTAATGTTTATTCAATATTTGACCATTCTAAACTTTTTCAAAAAGCAAAAAAAAAATATAATTGTGGAAACAATGATAATCAAGCGAACAAACAATTAAAGATGCGTAAATTAATGTAAAATTGAATTTAAAAATAGTTAAATATAAAATCACGTTACGGTCTTCTATTATTAGGTAAAGAATAAGAGTTTCAAAAACAAGAGTTTACACGAAATTATGCTCTTTAAAAATTTGAGTGGACAGCTGATACATTGTAATTTTTTAACGAATCATCGATGATGCGAGAAATTTACAAATAATTATAATGAAGTAACAATTATTGAAAAACTATTGACAATGATTGTGTTAACTATTGATAATAATTTATATATATATATAAGTCGTACTTAAAGAGAGATTCAATTGCAAATCACATTTTTCCAGAAAACTATATTAGGATATATTGACGCACTGGTAGTCGGCACCGGAACGAAATTCGACATCAGCATTATAACGACATCGGAAACATCATCTAAAAAAGAAAAATAACTCTTATTAAAATTATAAGAAATTGTTCTATATCAAAAACTCAAATAGAACCATGTGTAGTGCTCAATTAGAATGTATTTCTATAACATTCGAATGATCAATATATATTAATTTACTATTACCATATCATAAATCAGCACATCCTTAAATAGTACAAAGTCAAATTAAAACTTAAATTTTATGTTTAATGAAATGTATACATAAATTCTAATGATGTAAAATTATTATAGTTTCCGAATATGTAAATGTACATCGAAATTTAGGAAAATAGTCAGAATTATCTCATCTCGATACATAGTGTATTTAACTGATGTCCTAAATTAATGTTTATTCAATATTTGACCATTCTAAACTTTTTCAAAAAGCAAAAAAAAAATATAATTGTGGAAACAATGATAATCAAGCGAACAAACAATTAAAGATGCGTAAATTAATGTAAAATTGAATTTAAAAATAGTTAAATATAAAATCACGTTACGGTCTTCTATTATTAGGTAAAGAATAAGAGTTTCAAAAACAAGAGTTTACACGAAATTATGCTCTTTAAAAATTTGAGTGGACAGCTGATACATTGTAATTTTTTAACGAATCATCGATGATGCGAGAAATTTACAAATAATTATAATGAAGTAACAATTATTGAAAAACTATTGACAATGATTGTGTTAACTATTGATAATAATTTATATATATATATATAAGTCGTACTTAAAGAGAGATTCAATTGCAAATCACATTTTTCCAGAAAACTATATTAGGATATATTGACGCACTGGTAGTCGGCACCGGAACGAAATTCGACATCAGCATTATAACGACATCGGAAACATCATCTAAAAAAGAAAAATAACTCTTATTAAAATTATAAGAAATTGTTCTATATCAAAAACTCAAATAGAACCATGTGTAGTGCTCAATTAGAATGTATTTCTATAACATTCGAATGATCAATATATATTAATTTACTATTACCATATCATAAATCAGCACATCCTTAAATAGTACAAAGTCAAATTAAAACTTAAATTTTATGTTTAATGAAATGTATACATAAATTCTAATGATGTAAACTTATTATAGTTTCCGAATATGTAAATGTACATCGAAATTTAGGAAAATAGTCAGAATTATCTCATCTCGATACATAGTGTATTTAACTGATGTCCTAAATTAATGTTTATTCAATATTTGACCATTCTAAACTTCTTCAAAAAGCAAAAAAAAAATATAATTGTGGAAACAATGATAATCAAACGAAAAAACAATTAAAGATGCGTAAATTAATGTAAAATTGAATTTAAAAATAGTTAAATATAAAATCACGTTACGGTCTTCTATTATTAGGTAAAGAATAAGAGTTTCAAAAACAAGAGTTTACACGAAATTATGCTCTTTAAAAATTTGAGTGGACAGCTGATACATTGTAATTTTTTAACGAATCATCGATGATGCGAGAAATTTACAAATAATTATAATGAAGTAACAATTATTGAAAAACTATCGACAATGATTGTGTTAACTATTGATAATAATTTATATATATATATATATAAGTCGTACTTAAAGAGAGATTCAATTGCAAATCACATTTTTCCAGAAAACTATATTAGGATATATTGACGCACTGGTAGTCGGCACCGGAACGAAATTCGACATCAGCATTATAACGACATCGGAAACATCATCTAAAAAAGAAAAATAACTCTTATTAAAATTATAAGAAATTGTTCTATATCAAAAACTCAAATAGAACCATGTGTAGTGCTCAATTAGAATGTATTTCTATAACATTCGAATGATCAATATATATTAATTTACTATTACCATATCATAAATCAGCACATCCTTAAATAGTACAAAGTCAAATTAAAACTTAAATTTTATGTTTAATGAAATGTATACATAAATTCTAATGATGTAAAATTATTATAGTTTCCGAATATGTAAATGTACATCGAAATTTAGGAAAATAGTCAGAATTATCTCATCTCGATACATAGTGTATTTAACTGATGTCCTAAATTAATGTTTATTCAATATTTGACCATTCTAAACTTTTTCAAAAAGCAAAAAAAAAATATAATTGTGGAAACAATGATAATCAAACGAAAAAACAATTAAAGATGCGTAAATTAATGTAAAATTGAATTTAAAAATAGTTAAATATAAAATCACGTTACGGTCTTCTATTATTAGGTAAAGAATAAGAGTTTCAAAAACAAGAGTTTACACGAAATTATGCTCTTTAAAAATTTGAGTGGACAGCTGATACATTGTAATTTTTTAACAAATCATCGATGATGCGAGAAATTTACAAATAATTATAATGAAGTAACAATTATTGAAAAACTATTGACAATGATTGTGTTAACTATTGATAATAATTTATATATATATATATAAGTCGTACTTAAAGAGAGATTCAATTGCAAATCACATTTTTCCAGAAAACTATATTAGGATATATTGACGCACTGGTAGTCGGCACCGGAACGAAATTCGACATCAGCATTATAACGACATCGGAAACATCATCTAAAAAAGAAAAATAACTCTTATTAAAATTATAAGAAATTGTTCTATATCAAAAACTCAAATAGAACCATGTGTAGTGCTCAATTAGAATGTATTTCTATAACATTCGAATGATCAATATATATTAATTTACTATTACCATATCATAAATCAGCACATCCTTAAATAGTACAAAGTCAAATTAAAACTTAAATTTTATGTTTAATGAAATGTATACATAAATTCTAATGATGTAAAATTATTATAGTTTCCGAATATGTAAATGTACATCGAAATTTAGGAAAATAGTCAGAATTATCTCATCTCGATACATAGTGTATTTAACTGATGTCCTAAATTAATGTTTATTCAATATTTGACCATTCTAAACTTTTTCAAAAAGCAAAAAAAAAATATAATTGTGGAAACAATGATAATCAAGCGAAAAAACAATTAAAGATGCGTAAATTAATGTAAAATTGAATTTAAAAATAGTTAAATATAAAATCACGTTACGGTCTTCTATTATTAGGTAAAGAATAAGAGTTTCAAAAACAAGAGTTTACACGAAATTATGCTCTTTAATAATTTGAGTGGACAGCTGATACATTGTAATTTTTTAACGAATCATCGATGATGCGAGAAATTTACAAATAATTATAATGAAGTAACAATTATTGAAAAACTATCGACAATGATTGTGTTAACTATTGATAATAATTTATATATATATATATATAAGTCGTACTTAAAGAGAGATTCAATTGCAAATCACATTTTTCCAGAAAACTATATTAGGATATATTGACGCACTGGTAGTCGGCACCGGAACGAAATTCGACATCAGCATTATAACGACATCGGAAACATCATCTAAAAAAGAAAAATAACTCTTATTAAAATTATAAGAAATTGTTCTATATCAAAAACTCAAATAGAACCATGTGTAGTGCTCAATTAGAATGTATTTCTATAACATTCGAATGATCAATATATATTAATTTACTATTACCATATCATAAATCAGCACATCCTTAAATAGTACAAAGTCAAATTAAAACTTAAATTTTATGTTTAATGAAATGTATACATAAATTCTAATGATGTAAAATTATTATAGTTTCCGAATATGTAAATGTACATCGAAATTTAGGAAAATAGTCAGAATTATCTCATCTCGATACATAGTGTATTTAACTGATGTCCTAAATTAATGTTTATTCAATATTTGACCATTCTAAACTTTTTCAAAAAGCAAAAAAAAAATATAATTGTGGAAACAATGATAATCAAGCGAAAAAACAATTAAAGATGCGTAAATTAATGTAAAATTGAATTTAAAAATAGTTAAATATAAAATCACGTTACGGTCTTCTATTATTAGGTAAAGAATAAGAGTTTCAAAAACAAGAGTTTACACGAAATTATGCTCTTTAAAAATTTGAGTGGACAGCTGATACATTGTAATTTTTTAACGAATCATCGATGATGCGAGAAATTTACAAATAATTATAATGAAGTAACAATTATTGAAAAACTATCGACAATGATTGTGTTAACTATTGATAATAATTTATATATATATATATATAAGTCGTACTTAAAGAGAGATTCAATTGCAAATCACATTTTTCCAGAAAACTATATTAGGATATATTGACGCACTGGTAGTCGGCACCGGAACGAAATTCGACATCAGCATTATAACGACATCGGAAACATCATCTAAAAAAGAAAAATAACTCTTATTAAAATTATAAGAAATTGTTCTATATCAAAAACTCAAATAGAACCATGTGTAGTGCTCAATTAGAATGTATTTCTATAACATTCGAATGATCAATATATATTAATTTACTATTACCATATCATAAATCAGCACATCCTTAAATAGTACAAAGTCAAATTAAAACTTAAATTTTATGTTTAATGAAATGTATACATAAATTCTAATGATGTAAAATTATTATAGTTTCCGAATATGTAAATGTACATCGAAATTTAGGAAAATAGTCAGAATTATCTCATCTCGATACATAGTGTATTTAACTGATGTCCTAAATTAATGTTTATTCAATATTTGACCATTCTAAACTTTTTCAAAAAGCAAAAAAAAAATATAATTGTGGAAACAATGATAATCAAGCGAAAAAACAATTAAAGATGCGTAAATTAATGTAAAATTGAATTTAAAAATAGTTAAATATAAAATCACGTTACGGTCTTCTATTATTAGGTAAAGAATAAGAGTTTCAAAAACAAGAGTTTACACGAAATTATGCTCTTTAAAAATTTGAGTGGACAGCTGATACATTGTAATTTTTTAACGAATCATCGATGATGCGAGAAATTTACAAATAATTATAATGAAGTAACAATTATTGAAAAACTATTGACAATGATTGTGTTAACTATTGATAATAATTTATATATATATATAAGTCGTACTTAAAGAGAGATTCAATTGCAAAGCACATTTTTCCAGAAAACTATATTAGGATATATTGACGCACTGGTAGTCGGCACCGGAACGAAATTCGACATCAGCATTATAACGACATCGGAAACATCATCTAAAAAAGAAAAATAACTCTTATTAAAATTATAAGAAATTGTTCTATATCAAAAACTCAAATAGAACCATGTGTAGTGCTCAATTAGAATGTATTTCTATAACATTCGAATGATCAATATATATTAATTTACTATTACCATATCATAAATCAGCACATCCTTAAATAGTACAAAGTCAAATTAAAACTTAAATTTTATGTTTAATGAAATGTATACATAAATTCTAATGATGTAAAATTATTATAGTTTCCGAATATGTAAATGTACATCGAAATTTAGGAAAATAGTCAGAATTATCTCATCTCGATACATAGTGTATTTAACTGATGTCCTAAATTAATGTTTATTCAATATTTGACCATTCTAAACTTTTTCAAAGAGCAACAAAAAAAAATAATTGTGGAAACAACGATAATCAAGCGAAAAAACAATTAAAGATGCGTAAATTAATGTAAAATTGAATTTAAAAATAGTTAAATATAAAATCACGTTACGGTCTTCTATTATTAGGTAAAGAATAAGAGTTTCAAAAACAAGAGTTTACACGAAATTATGCTCTTTAAAAATTTGAGTGGACAGCTGATACATTGTAATTTTTTAACGAATCATCGATGATGCGAGAAATTTACAAATAATTATAATGAAGTAACAATTATTGAAAAACTATTGACAATGATTGTGTTAACTATTGATAATAATTTATATATATATATATAAGTCGTTCTTAAAGAGAGATTCAATTGCAAATCACATTTTTCCAGAAAACTATATTAGGATATATTGACGCACTGGTAGTCGGCACAGGAACGAAATTCGACATCAGCATTATAACGACATCGGAAACATCATCTAAAAAAGAAAAATAACTCTTAATAAAATTATAAGAAATTGTTCTATATTAATAACTCAAATAGAACCATGTGTAGTGCTCAATTAGAATGTATTTCTATAACATTCGAATGATCAATATATATTAATTTACTATTACCATATCATAAATCAGCACATCCTTAAATAGTACAAAGTCAAATTAAAACTTAAATTTTATGTTTAATGAAATGTATACATAAATTCTAATGATGTAAAATTATTATAGTTTCCGAATATGTAAATGTACATCGAAATTTAGGAAAATAGTCAGAATTATCTCATCTCGATACATAGTGTATTTAACTGATGTCCTAAATTAATGTTTATTCAATATTTGACCATTCTAAACTTTTTTAAAAAGCAAAAAAAAAATATAATTGTGGAAACAATGATAATCAAGCGAAAAAACAATTAAAGATGCGTAAATTAATGTAAAATTGAATTTAAAAATAGTTAAATATAAAATCACGTTACGGTCTTCTATTATTAGGTAAAGAATAAGAGTTTCAAAAACAAGAGTTTACACGAAATTATGCTCTTTAAAAATTTGAGTGGACAGCTGATACATTGTAATTTTTTAACGAATCATCGATGATGCGAGAAATTTACAAATAATTATAATGAAGTAACAATTATTGAAAAACTATTGACAATGATTGTGTTAACTATTGATAATAATTTATATATATATATAAGTCGTACTTAAAGAGAGATTCAATTGCAAATCACATTTTTCCAGAAAACTATATTAGGATATATTGACGCACTGGTAGTCGGCACCGGAACGAAATTCGACATCAGCATTATAACGACATCGGAAACATCATCTAAAAAAGAAAAATAACTCTTATTAAAATTATAAGAAATTGTTCTATATCAAAAACTCAAATAGAACCATGTGTAGTGCTCAATTAGAATGTATTTCTATAACATTCGAATGATCAATATATATTAATTAACTATTACCATATCATAAATCAGCACATCCTTAAATAGTACAAAGTCAAATTAAAACTTAAATTTTATGTTTAATGAAATGTATACATAAATTCTAATGATGTAAAATTATTATAGTTTCCGAATATGTAAATGTACATCGAAATTTAGGAAAATAGTCAGAATTATCTCATCTCGATACATAGTGTATTTAACTGATGTCCTAAATTAATGTTTATTCAATATTTGACCATTCTAAACTTTTTCAAAGAGCAAAAAAAAAATATAATTGTGGAAACAATGATAATCAAACGAAAAAACAATTAAAGATGCGTAAATTAATGTAAAATTGAATTTAAAAATAGTTAAATATAAAATCACGTTACGGTCTTCTATTATTAGGTAAAGAATAAGAGTTTCAAAAACAAGAGTTTACACGAAATTATGCTCTTTAAAAATTTGAGTGGACAGCTGATACATTGTAATTTTTTAACGAATCATCGATGATGCGAGAAATTTACAAATAATTATAATGAAGTAACAATTATTGAAAAACTATTGACAATGATTGTGTTAACTATTGATAATAATTGATATATATATATATAAGTCGTACTTAAAGAGAGATTCAATTGCAAATCACATTTTTCCAGAAAACTATATTAGGATATATTGACGCACTGGTAGTCGGCACCGGAACGAAATTCGACATCAGCATTATAACGACATCGGAAACATCATCTAAAAAAGAAAAATAACTCTTATTAAAATTATAAGAAATTGTTCTATATCAAAAACTCAAATAGAACCATGTGTAGTGCTCAATTAGAATGTATTTCTATAACATTCGAATGATCAATATATATTAATTTACTATTACCATATCATAAATCAGCACATCCTTAAATAGTACAAAGTCAAATTAAAACTTAAATTTTATGTTTAATGAAATGTATACATAAATTCTAATGATGTAAAATTATTATAGTTTCCGAATATGTAAATGTACATCGAAATTTAGGAAAATAGTCAGAATTATCTCATCTCGATACATAGTGTATTTAACTGATGTCCTAAATTAATGTTTATTCAATATTTGACCATTCTAAACTTTTTCAAAGAGCAAAAAAAAAATATAATTGTGGAAACAATGATAATCAAACGAAAAAACAATTAAAGATGCGTAAATTAATGTAAAATTGAATTTAAAAATAGTTAAATATAAAATCACGTTACGGTCTTCTATTATTAGGTAAAGAATAAGAGTTTCAAAAACAAGAGTTTACACGAAATTATGCTCTTTAAAAATTTGAGTGGACAGCTGATACATTGTAATTTTTTAACGAATCATCGATGATGCGAGAAATTTACAAATAATTATAATGAAGTAACAATTATTGAAAAACTATCGACAATGATTGTGTTAACTATTGATAATAATTTATATATATATATATAAGTCGTACTTAAAGAGAGATTCAATTGCAAATCACATTTTTCCAGAAAACTATATTAGGATATATTGACGCACTGGTAGTCGGCACCGGAACGAAATTCGACATCAGCATTATAACGACATCGGAAACATCATCTAAAAAAGAAAAATAACTCTTATTAAAATTATAAGAAATTGTTCTATATCAAAAACTCAAATAGAACCATGTGTAGTGCTCAATTAGAATGTATTTCTATAACATTCGAATGATCAATATATATTAATTTACTATTACCATATCATAAATCAGCACATCCTTAAATAGTACAAAGTCAAATTAAAACTTAAATTTTATGTTTAATGAAATGTATACATAAATTCTAATGATGTAAAATTATTATAGTTTCCGAATATGTAAATGTACATCGAAATTTAGGAAAATAGTCAGAATTATCTCATCTCGATACATAGTGTATTTAACTGATGTCCTAAATTAATGTTTATTCAATATTTGACCATTCTAAACTTTTTCAAAAAGCAAAAAAAAAATATAATTGTGGAAACAATGATAATCAAGCGAAAAAACAATTAAAGATGCGTAAATTAATGTAAAATTGAATTTAAAAATAGTTAAATATAAAATCACGTTACGGTCTTCTATTATTAGGTAAAGAATAAGAGTTTCAAAAACAAGAGTTTACACGAAATTATGCTCTTTAAAAATTTGAGTGGACAGCTGATACATTGTAATTTTTTAACGAATCATCGATGATGCGAGAAATTTACAAATAATTATAATGAAGTAACAATTATTGAAAAACTATTGACAATGATTGTGATAACTATTGATAATAATTTATATATATATATATAAGTCGTACTTAAAGAGAGATTCAATTGCAAATCACATTTTTCCAGAAAACTATATTAGGATATATTGACGCACTGGTAGTCGGCACCGGAACGAAATTCGACATCAGCATTATAACGA
This sequence comes from Sipha maydis, assembly GCA_034509805.1. Taxonomy (NCBI): domain Eukaryota; kingdom Metazoa; phylum Arthropoda; class Insecta; order Hemiptera; family Aphididae; genus Sipha; species Sipha maydis. The sequence goes on along the minus strand of JASXSY010000748.1, from coordinate 44,795 downwards.
CATCGGAAACATCATCTAAAAAAGAAAAATAACTCTTATTAAAATTATAAGAAATTGTTCTATATCAAAAACTCAAATAGAACCATGTGTAGTGCTCAATTAGAATGTATTTCTATAACATTCGAATGATCAATATATATTAATTTACTATTACCATATCATAAATCAGCACATCCTTAAATAGTACAAAGTCAAATTAAAACTTAAATTTTATGTTTAATGAAATGTATACATAAATTCTAATGATGTAAAATTATTATAGTTTCCGAATATGTTAATGTACATCGAAATTTAGGAAAATAGTCAGAATTATCTCATCTCGATACATAGTGTATTTAACTGATGTTCTAAATTAATGTTTATTCAATATTTGACCATTCTAAACTTTTTCAAAGAGCAACAAAAAAAAATAATTGTGGAAACAACGATAATCAAGCGAAAAAACAATTAAAGATGCGTAAATTAATGTAAAATTGAATTTAAAAATAGTTAAATATAAAATCACGTTACGGTCTTCTATTATTAGGTAAAGAATAAGAGTTTCAAAAACAAGAGTTTACACGAAATTATGCTCTTTAAAAATTTGAGTGGACAGCTGATACATTGTAATTTTTTAACGAATCATCGATGATGCGAGAAATTTACAAATAATTATAATGAAGTAACAATTATTGAAAAACTATTGACAATGATTGTGTTAACTATTGATAATAATTTATATATATATATAAGTCGTACTTAAAGAGAGATTCAATTGCAAATCACATTTTTCCAGAAAACTATATTAGGATATATTACGCACTGGTAGTCGGCACCGGAACGAAATTCGACATCAGCATTATAACGACATCGGAAACATCATCTAAAAAAGAAAAATAACTCTTATTAAAATTATAAGAAATTGTTCTATATCAAAAACTCAAATAGAACCATGTGTAGTGCTCAATTAGAATGTATTTCTATAACATTCGAATGATCAATATATATTAATTTACTATTACCATATCATAAATCAGCACATCCTTAAATAGTACAAAGTCAAATTAAAACTTAAATTTTATGTTTAATGAAATGTATACATAAATTCTAATGATGTAAAATTATTATAGTTTCCGAATATGTAAATGTACATCGAAATTTAGGAAAATAGTCAGAATTATCTCATCTCGATACATAGTGTATTTAACTGATGTCCTAAATTAATGTTTATTCAATATTTGACCATTCTAAACTTTTTCAAAGAGCAACAAAAAAAAATAATTGTGGAAACAACGATAATCAAGCGAAAAAACAATTAAAGATGCGTAAATTAATGTAAAATTGAATTTAAAAATAGTTAAATATAAAATCACGTTACGGTCTTCTATTATTAGGTAAAGAATAAGAGTTTCAAAAACAAGAGTTTACACGAAATTATGCTCTTTAAAAATTTGAGTGGACAGCTGATACATTGTAATTTTTTAACGAATCATCGATGATGCGAGAAATTTACAAATAATTATAATGAAGTAACAATTATTGAAAAACTATTGACAATGATTGTGTTAACTATTGATAATAATTTATATATATATATAAGTCGTACTTAAAGAGAGATTCAATTGCAAATCACATTTTTCCAGAAAACTATATTAGGATATATTACGCACTGGTAGTCGGCACCGGAACGAAATTCGACATCAGCATTATAACGACATCGGAAACATCATCTAAAAAAGAAAAATAACTCTTATTAAAATTATAAGAAATTGTTCTATATCAAAAACTCAAATAGAACCATGTGTAGTGCTCAATTAGAATGTATTTCTATAACATTCGAATGATCAATATATATTAATTTACTATTACCATATCATAAATCAGCACATCCTTAAATAGTACAAAGTCAAATTAAAACTTAAATTTTATGTTTAATGAAATGTATACATAAATTCTAATGATGTAAAATTATTATAGTTTCCGAATATGTAAATGTACATCGAAATTTAGGAAAATAGTCAGAATTATCTCATCTCGATACATAGTGTATTTAACTGATGTCCTAAATTAATGTTTATTCAATATTTGACCATTCTAAACTTTTTCAAAAAGCAAAAAAAAAATATAATTGTGGAAACAATGATAATCAAACGAAAAAACAATTAAAGATGCGTAAATTAATGTAAAATTGAATTTAAAAATAGTTAAATATAAAATCACGTTACGGTCTTCTATTATTAGGTAAAGAATAAGAGTTTCAAAAACAAGAGTTTACACGAAATTATGCTCTTTAAAAATTTGAGTGGACAGCTGATACATTGTAATTTTTTAACGAATCATCGATGATGCGAGAAATTTACAAATAATTATAATGAAGTAACAATTATTGAAAAACTATTGACAATGATTGTGTTAACTATTGATAATAATTGATATATATATATAAGTCGTACTTAAAGAGAGATTCAATTGCAAATCACATTTTTCCAGAAAACTATATTAGGATATATTGACGCACTGGTAGTCGGCACCGGAACGAAATTCGACATCAGCATTATAACGACATCGGAAACATCATCTAAAAAAGAAAAATAACTCTTATTAAAATTATAAGAAATTGTTCTATATCAAAAACTCAAATAGAACCATGTGTAGTGCTCAATTAGAATGTATTTCTATAACATTCGAATGATCAATATATATTAATTTACTATTACCATATCATAAATCAGCACATCCTTAAATAGTACAAAGTCAAATTAAAACTTAAATTTTATGTTTAATGAAATGTATACATAAATTCTAATGATGTAAAATTATTATAGTTTCCGAATATGTAAATGTACATCGAAATTTAGGAAAATAGTCAGAATTATCTCATCTCGATACATAGTGTATTTAACTGATGTCCTAAATTAATGTTTATTCAATATTTGACCATTCTAAACTTTTTCAAAAAGCAAAAAAAAAATATAATTGTGGAAACAATGATAATCAAACGAAAAAACAATTAAAGATGCGTAAATTAATGTAAAATTGAATTTAAAAATAGTTAAATATAAAATCACGTTACGGTCTTCTATTATTAGGTAAAGAATAAGAGTTTCAAAAACAAGAGTTTACACGAAATTATGCTCTTTAAAAATTTGAGTGGACAGCTGATACATTGTAATTTTTTAACGAATCATCGATGATGCGAGAAATTTACAAATAATTATAATGAAGTAACAATTATTGAAAAACTATTGACAATGATTGTGATAACTATTGATAATAATTGATATATATATATAAGTCGTACTTAAAGAGAGATTCAATTGCAAATCACATTTTTCCAGAAAACTATATTAGGATATATTGACGCACTGGTAGTCGGCACCGGAACGAAATTCGACATCAGCATTATAACGACATCGGAAACATCATCTAAAAAAGAAAAATAACTCTTATTAAAATTATAAGAAATTGTTCTATATCAAAAACTCAAATAGAACCATGTGTAGTGCTCAATTAGAATGTATTTCTATAACATTCGAATGATCAATATATATATTAATTTACTATTACCATATCATAAATCAGCACATCCTTAAATAGTACAAAGTCAAATTAAAACTTAAATTTCATGTTTAATGAAATGTATACATAAATTCTAATGATGTAAAATTATTATAGTTTCCGAATATGTAAATGTACATCGAAATTTAGGAAAATAGTCAGAATTATCTCATCTCGATACATAGTGTATTTAACTGATGTCCTAAATTAATGTTTATTCAATATTTGACCATTCTAAACTTTTTCAAAGAGCAACAAAAAAAAATAATTGTGGAAACAACGATAATCAAGCGAAAAAACAATTAAAGATGCGTAAATTAATGTAAAATTGAATTTAAAAATAGTTAAATATAAAATCACGTTACGGTCTTCTATTATTAGGTAAAGAATAAGAGTTTCAAAAACAAGAGTTTACACGAAATTATGCTCTTTAAAAATTTGAGTGGACAGCTGATACATTGTAATTTTTTAACGAATCATCGATGATGCGAGAAATTTACAAATAATTATAATGAAGTAACAATTATTGAAAAACTATTGACAATGATTGTGTTAACTATTGATAATAATTGATATATATATATAAGTCGTACTTAAAGAGAGATTCAATTGCAAATCACATTTTTCCAGAAAACTATATTAGGATATATTGACGCACTGGTAGTCGGCACCGGAACGAAATTCGACATCAGCATTATAACGACATCGGAAACATCATCTAAAAAAGAAAAATAACTCTTATTAAAATTATAAGAAATTGTTCTATATCAAAAACTCAAATAGAACCATGTGTAGTGCTCAATTAGAATGTATTTCTATAACATTCGAATGATCAATATATATTAATTTACTATTACCATATCATAAATCAGCACATCCTTAAATAGTACAAAGTCAAATTAAAACTTAAATTTTATGTTTAATGAAATGTATACATAAATTCTAATGATGTAAAATTATTATAGTTTCCGAATATGTAAATGTACATCGAAATTTAGGAAAATAGTCAGAATTATCTCATCTCGATACATAGTGTATTTAACTGATGTCCTAAATTAATGTTTATTCAATATTTGACCATTCTAAACTTTTTCAAAAAGCAAAAAAAAAATATAATTGTGGAAACAATGATAATCAAACGAAAAAACAATTAAAGATGCGTAAATTAATGTAAAATTGAATTTAAAAATAGTTAAATATAAAATCACGTTACGGTCTTCTATTATTAGGTAAAGAATAAGAGTTTCAAAAACAAGAGTTTACACGAAATTAAGCTCTTTAAAAATTTGAGTGGACAGCTGATACATTGTAATTTTTTAACGAATCATCGATGATGCGAGAAATTTACAAATAATTATAATGAAGTAACAATTATTGAAAAACTATTGACAATGATTGTGATAACTATTGATAATAATTGATATATATATATAAGTCGTACTTAAAGAGAGATTCAATTGCAAATCACATTTTTCCAGAAAACTATATTAGGATATATTGACGCACTGGTAGTCGGCACCGGAACGAAATTCGACATCAGCATTATAACGACATCGGAAACATCATCTAAAAAAGAAAAATAACTCTTATTAAAATTATAAGAAATTGTTCTATATCAAAAACTCAAATAGAACCATGTGTAGTGCTCAATTAGAATGTATTTCTATAACATTCGAATGATCAATATATATATTAATTTACTATTACCATATCATAAATCAGCACATCCTTAAATAGTACAAAGTCAAATTAAAACTTAAATTTCATGTTTAATGAAATGTATACATAAATTCTAATGATGTAAAATTATTATAGTTTCCGAATATGTAAATGTACATCGAAATTTAGGAAAATAGTCAGAATTATCTCATCTCGATACATAGTGTATTTAACTGATGTCCTAAATTAATGTTTATTCAATATTTGACCATTCTAAACTTTTTCAAAGAGCAACAAAAAAAAATAATTGTGGAAACAACGATAATCAAGCGAAAAAACAATTAAAGATGCGTAAATTAATGTAAAATTGAATTTAAAAATAGTTAAATATAAAATCACGTTACGGTCTTCTATTATTAGGTAAAGAATAAGAGTTTCAAAAACAAGAGTTTACACGAAATTATGCTCTTTAAAAATTTGAGTGGACAGCTGATACATTGTAATTTTTTAACGAATCATCGATGATGCGAGAAATTTACAAATAATTATAATGAAGTAACAATTATTGAAAAACTATTGACAATGATTGTGTTAACTATTGATAATAATTTATATATATATATAAGTCGTACTTAAAGAGAGATTCAATTGCAAATCACATTTTTCCAGAAAACTATATTAGGATATATTACGCACTGGTAGTCGGCACCGGAACGAAATTCGACATCAGCATTATAACGACATCGGAAACATCATCTAAAAAAGAAAAATAACTCTTATTAAAATTATAAGAAATTGTTCTATATCAAAAACTCAAATAGAACCATGTGTAGTGCTCAATTAGAATGTATTTCTATAACATTCGAATGATCAATATATATTAATTTACTATTACCATATCATAAATCAGCACATCCTTAAATAGTACAAAGTCAAATTAAAACTTAAATTTTATGTTTAATGAAATGTATACATAAATTCTAATGATGTAAAATTATTATAGTTTCCGAATATGTAAATGTACATCGAAATTTAGGAAAATAGTCAGAATTATCTCATCTCGATACATAGTGTATTTAACTGATGTCCTAAATTAATGTTTATTCAATATTTGACCATTCTAAACTTTTTCAAAGAGCAACAAAAAAAAATAATTGTGGAAACAACGATAATCAAGCGAAAAAACAATTAAAGATGCGTAAATTAATGTAAAATTGAATTTAAAAATAGTTAAATATAAAATCACGTTACGGTCTTCTATTATTAGGTAAAGAATAAGAGTTTAAAAACAAGAGTTTACACGAAATTATGCTCTTTAAAAATTTGAGTGGACAGCTGATACATTGTAATTTTTTAACGAATCATCGATGATGCGAGAAATTTACAAATAATTATAATGAAGTAACAATTATTGAAAAACTATTGACAATGATTGTGTTAACTATTGATAATAATTTATATATATATATAAGTCGTACTTAAAGAGAGATTCAATTGCAAATCACATTTTTCCAGAAAACTATATTAGGATATATTACGCACTGGTAGTCGGCACCGGAACGAAATTCGACATCAGCATTATAACGACATCGGAAACATCATCTAAAAAAGAAAAATAACTCTTATTAAAATTATAAGAAATTGTTCTATATCAAAAACTCAAATAGAACCATGTGTAGTGCTCAATTAGAATGTATTTCTATAACATTCGAATGATCAATATATATTAATTTACTATTACCATATCATAAATCAGCACATCCTTAAATAGTACAAAGTCAAATTAAAACTTAAATTTTATGTTTAATGAAATGTATACATAAATTCTAATGATGTAAAATTATTATAGTTTCCGAATATGTAAATGTACATCGAAATTTAGGAAAATAGTCAGAATTATCTCATCTCGATACATAGTGTATTTAACTGATGTCCTAAATTAATGTTTATTCAATATTTGACCATTCTAAACTTTTTCAAAAAGCAAAAAAAAAATATAATTGTGGAAACAATGATAATCAAACGAAAAAACAATTAAAGATGCGTAAATTAATGTAAAATTGAATTTAAAAATAGTTAAATATAAAATCACGTTACGGTCTTCTATTATTAGGTAAAGAATAAGAGTTTCAAAAACAAGAGTTTACACGAAATTATGCTCTTTAAAAATTTGAGTGGACAGCTGATACATTGTAATTTTTTAACGAATCATCGATGATGCGAGAAATTTACAAATAATTATAATGAAGTAACAATTATTGAAAAACTATTGACAATGATTGTGTTAACTATTGATAATAATTGATATATATATATAAGTCGTACTTAAAGAGAGATTCAATTGCAAATCACATTTTTCCAGAAAACTATATTAGGATATATTGACGCACTGGTAGTCGGCACCGGAACGAAATTCGACATCAGCATTATAACGACATCGGAAACATCATCTAAAAAAGAAAAATAACTCTTATTAAAATTATAAGAAATTGTTCTATATCAAAAACTCAAATAGAACCATGTGTAGTGCTCAATTAGAATGTATTTCTATAACATTCGAATGATCAATATATATTAATTTACTATTACCATATCATAAATCAGCACATCCTTAAATAGTACAAAGTCAAATTAAAACTTAAATTTTATGTTTAATGAAATGTATACATAAATTCTAATGATGTAAAATTATTATAGTTTCCGAATATGTAAATGTACATCGAAATTTAGGAAAATAGTCAGAATTATCTCATCTCGATACATAGTGTATTTAACTGATGTCCTAAATTAATGTTTATTCAATATTTGACCATTCTAAACTTTTTCAAAAAGCAAAAAAAAAATATAATTGTGGAAACAATGATAATCAAACGAAAAAACAATTAAAGATGCGTAAATTAATGTAAAATTGAATTTAAAAATAGTTAAATATAAAATCACGTTACGGTCTTCTATTATTAGGTAAAGAATAAGAGTTTCAAAAACAAGAGTTTACACGAAATTATGCTCTTTAAAAATTTGAGTGGACAGCTGATACATTGTAATTTTTTAACGAATCATCGATGATGCGAGAAATTTACAAATAATTATAATGAAGTAACAATTATTGAAAAACTATTGACAATGATTGTGATAACTATTGATAATAATTGATATATATATATAAGTCGTACTTAAAGAGAGATTCAATTGCAAATCACATTTTTCCAGAAAACTATATTAGGATATATTGACGCACTGGTAGTCGGCACCGGAACGAAATTCGACATCAGCATTATAACGACATCGGAAACATCATCTAAAAAAGAAAAATAACTCTTATTAAAATTATAAGAAATTGTTCTATATCAAAAACTCAAATAGAACCATGTGTAGTGCTCAATTAGAATGTATTTCTATAACATTCGAATGATCAATATATATATTAATTTACTATTACCATATCATAAATCAGCACATCCTTAAATAGTACAAAGTCAAATTAAAACTTAAATTTCATGTTTAATGAAATGTATACATAAATTCTAATGATGTAAAATTATTATAGTTTCCGAATATGTAAATGTACATCGAAATTTAGGAAAATAGTCAGAATTATCTCATCTCGATACATAGTGTATTTAACTGATGTCCTAAATTAATGTTTATTCAATATTTGACCATTCTAAACTTTTTCAAAGAGCAACAAAAAAAAATAATTGTGGAAACAACGATAATCAAGCGAAAAAACAATTAAAGATGCGTAAATTAATGTAAAATTGAATTTAAAAATAGTTAAATATAAAATCACGTTACGGTCTTCTATTATTAGGTAAAGAATAAGAGTTTCAAAAACAAGAGTTTACACGAAATTATGCTCTTTAAAAATTTGAGTGGACAGCTGATACATTGTAATTTTTTAACGAATCATCGATGATGCGAGAAATTTACAAATAATTATAATGAAGTAACAATTATTGAAAAACTATTGACAATGATTGTGTTAACTATTGATAATAATTTATATATATATATAAGTCGTACTTAAAGAGAGATTCAATTGCAAATCACATTTTTCCAGAAAACTATATTAGGATATATTACGCACTGGTAGTCGGCACCGGAACGAAATTCGACATCAGCATTATAACGACATCGGAAACATCATCTAAAAAAGAAAAATAACTCTTATTAAAATTATAAGAAATTGTTCTATATCAAAAACTCAAATAGAACCATGTGTAGTGCTCAATTAGAATGTATTTCTATAACATTCGAATGATCAATATATATTAATTTACTATTACCATATCATAAATCAGCACATCCTTAAATAGTACAAAGTCAAATTAAAACTTAAATTTTATGTTTAATGAAATGTATACATAAATTCTAATGATGTAAAATTATTATAGTTTCCGAATATGTAAATGTACATCGAAATTTAGGAAAATAGTCAGAATTATCTCATCTCGATACATAGTGTATTTAACTGATGTCCTAAATTAATGTTTATTCAATATTTGACCATTCTAAACTTTTTCAAAAAGCAAAAAAAAAATATAATTGTGGAAACAATGATAATCAAACGAAAAAACAATTAAAGATGCGTAAATTAATGTAAAATTGAATTTAAAAATAGTTAAATATAAAATCACGTTACGGTCTTCTATTATTAGGTAAAGAATAAGAGTTTCAAAAACAAGAGTTTACACGAAATTATGCTCTTTAAAAATTTGAGTGGACAGCTGATACATTGTAATTTTTTAACGAATCATCGATGATGCGAGAAATTTACAAATAATTATAATGAAGTAACAATTATTGAAAAACTATTGACAATGATTGTGTTAACTATTGATAATAATTGATATATATATATAAGTCGTACTTAAAGAGAGATTCAATTGCAAATCACATTTTTCCAGAAAACTATATTAGGATATATTGACGCACTGGTAGTCGGCACCGGAACGAAATTCGACATCAGCATTATAACGACATCGGAAACATCATCTAAAAAAGAAAAATAACTCTTATTAAAATTATAAGAAATTGTTCTATATCAAAAACTCAAATAGAACCATGTGTAGTGCTCAATTAGAATGTATTTCTATAACATTCGAATGATCAATATATATTAATTTACTATTACCATATCATAAATCAGCACATCCTTAAATAGTACAAAGTCAAATTAAAACTTAAATTTTATGTTTAATGAAATGTATACATAAATTCTAATGATGTAAAATTATTATAGTTTCCGAATATGTAAATGTACATCGAAATTTAGGAAAATAGTCAGAATTATCTCATCTCGATACATAGTGTATTTAACTGATGTCCTAAATTAATGTTTATTCAATATTTGACCATTCTAAACTTTTTCAAAGAGCAACAAAAAAAAATAATTGTGGAAACAACGATAATCAAGCGAAAAAACAATTAAAGATGCGTAAATTAATGTAAAATTGAATTTAAAAATAGTTAAATATAAAATCACGTTACGGTCTTCTATTATTAGGTAAAGAATAAGAGTTTCAAAAACAAGAGTTTACACGAAATTATGCTCTTTAAAAATTTGAGTGGACAGCTGATACATTGTAATTTTTTAACGAATCATCGATGATGCGAGAAATTTACAAATAATTATAATGAAGTAACAATTATTGAAAAACTATTGACAATGATTGTGTTAACTATTGATAATAATTTATATATATATATAAGTCGTACTTAAAGAGAGATTCAATTGCAAAGCACATTTTTCCAGAAAACTATATTAGGATATATTGACGCACTGGTAGTCGGCACCGGAACGAAATTCGACATCAGCATTATAACGACATCGGAAACATCATCTAAAAAAGAAAAATAACTCTTATTAAAATTATAAGAAATTGTTCTATATCAAAAACTCAAATAGAACCATGTGTAGTGCTCAATTAGAATGTATTTCTATAACATTCGAATGATCAATATATATTAATTTACTATTACCATATCATAAATCAGCACATCCTTAAATAGTACAAAGTCAAATTAAAACTTAAATTTTATGTTTAATGAAATGTATACATAAATTCTAATGATGTAAAATTATTATAGTTTCCGAATATGTAAATGTACATCGAAATTTAGGAAAATAGTCAGAATTATCTCATCTCGATACATAGTGTATTTAACTGATGTCCTAAATTAATGTTTATTCAATATTTGACCATTCTAAACTTTTTCAAAGAGCAACAAAAAAAAATAATTGTGGAAACAACGATAATCAAGCGAAAAAACAATTAAAGATGCGTAAATTAATGTAAAATTGAATTTAAAAATAGTTAAATATAAAATCACGTTACGGTCTTCTATTATTAGGTAAAGAATAAGAGTTTAAAAACAAGAGTTTACACGAAATTATGCTCTTTAAAAATTTGAGTGGACAGCTGATACATTGTAATTTTTTAACGAATCATCGATGATGCGAGAAATTTACAAATAATTATAATGAAGTAACAATTATTGAAAAACTATTGACAATGATTGTGTTAACTATTGATAATAATTTATATATATATATAAGTCGTACTTAAAGAGAGATTCAATTGCAAATCACATTTTTCCAGAAAACTATATTAGGATATATTACGCACTGGTAGTCGGCACCGGAACGAAATTCGACATCAGCATTATAACGACATCGGAAACATCATCTAAAAAAGAAAAATAACTCTTATTAAAATTATAAGAAATTGTTCTATATCAAAAACTCAAATAGAACCATGTGTAGTGCTCAATTAGAATGTATTTCTATAACATTCGAATGATCAATATATATTAATTTACTATTACCATATCATAAATCAGCACATCCTTAAATAGTACAAAGTCAAATTAAAACTTAAATTTTATGTTTAATGAAATGTATACATAAATTCTAATGATGTAAAATTATTATAGTTTCCGAATATGTAAATGTACATCGAAATTTAGGAAAATAGTCAGAATTATCTCATCTCGATACATAGTGTATTTAACTGATGTCCTAAATTAATGTTTATTCAATATTTGACCATTCTAAACTTTTTCAAAAAGCAAAAAAAAAATATAATTGTGGAAACAATGATAATCAAACGAAAAAACAATTAAAGATGCGTAAATTAATGTAAAATTGAATTTAAAAATAGTTAAATATAAAATCACGTTACGGTCTTCTATTATTAGGTAAAGAATAAGAGTTTCAAAAACAAGAGTTTACACGAAATTATGCTCTTTAAAAATTTGAGTGGACAGCTGATACATTGTAATTTTTTAACGAATCATCGATGATGCGAGAAATTTACAAATAATTATAATGAAGTAACAATTATTGAAAAACTATTGACAATGATTGTGATAACTATTGATAATAATTGATATATATATATAAGTCGTACTTAAAGAGAGATTCAATTGCAAATCACATTTTTCCAGAAAACTATATTAGGATATATTGACGCACTGGTAGTCGGCACCGGAACGAAATTCGACATCAGCATTATAACGACATCGGAAACATCATCTAAAAAAGAAAAATAACTCTTATTAAAATTATAAGAAATTGTTCTATATCAAAAACTCAAATAGAACCATGTGTAGTGCTCAATTAGAATGTATTTCTATAACATTCGAATGATCAATATATATATTAATTTACTATTACCATATCATAAATCAGCACATCCTTAAATAGTACAAAGTCAAATTAAAACTTAAATTTCATGTTTAATGAAATGTATACATAAATTCTAATGATGTAAAATTATTATAGTTTCCGAATATGTAAATGTACATCGAAATTTAGGAAAATAGTCAGAATTATCTCATCTCGATACATAGTGTATTTAACTGATGTCCTAAATTAATGTTTATTCAATATTTGACCATTCTAAACTTTTTCAAAGAGCAACAAAAAAAAATAATTGTGGAAACAACGATAATCAAGCGAAAAAACAATTAAAGATGCGTAAATTAATGTAAAATTGAATTTAAAAATAGTTAAATATAAAATCACGTTACGGTCTTCTATTATTAGGTAAAGAATAAGAGTTTCAAAAACAAGAGTTTACACGAAATTATGCTCTTTAAAAATTTGAGTGGACAGCTGATACATTGTAATTTTTTAACGAATCATCGATGATGCGAGAAATTTACAAATAATTATAATGAAGTAACAATTATTGAAAAACTATTGACAATGATTGTGTTAACTATTGATAATAATTTATATATATATATAAGTCGTACTTAAAGAGAGATTCAATTGCAAATCACATTTTTCCAGAAAACTATATTAGGATATATTGACGCACTGGTAGTCGGCACCGGAACGAAATTCGACATCAGCATTATAACGACATCGGAAACATCATCTAAAAAAGAAAAATAACTCTTATTAAAATTATAAGAAATTGTTCTATATCAAAAACTCAAATAGAACCATGTGTAGTGCTCAATTAGAATGTATTTCTATAACATTCGAATGATCAATATATATTAATTTACTATTACCATATCATAAATCAGCACATCCTTAAATAGTACAAAGTCAAATTAAAACTTAAATTTTATGTTTAATGAAATGTATACATAAATTCTAATGATGTAAAATTATTATAGTTTCCGAATATGTAAATGTACATCGAAATTTAGGAAAATAGTCAGAATTATCTCATCTCGATACATAGTGTATTTAACTGATGTCCTAAATTAATGTTTATTCAATATTTGACCATTCTAAACTTTTTCAAAAAGCAAAAAAAAAATATAATTGTGGAAACAATGATAATCAAACGAAAAAACAATTAAAGATGCGTAAATTAATGTAAAATTGAATTTAAAAATAGTTAAATATAAAATCACGTTACGGTCTTCTATTATTAGGTAAAGAATAAGAGTTTCAAAAACAAGAGTTTACACGAAATTATGCTCTTTAAAAATTTGAGTGGACAGCTGATACATTGTAATTTTTTAACGAATCATCGATGATGCGAGAAATTTACAAATAATTATAATGAAGTAACAATTATTGAAAAACTATTGACAATGATTGTGATAACTATTGATAATAATTGATATATATATATAAGTCGTACTTAAAGAGAGATTCAATTGCAAATCACATTTTTCCAGAAAACTATATTAGGATATATTGACGCACTGGTAGTCGGCACCGGAACGAAATTCGACATCAGCATTATAACGACATCGGAAACATCATCTAAAAAAGAAAAATAACTCTTATTAAAATTATAAGAAATTGTTCTATATCAAAAACTCAAATAGAACCATGTGTAGTGCTCAATTAGAATGTATTTCTATAACATTCGAATGATCAATATATATATTAATTTACTATTACCATATCATAAATCAGCACATCCTTAAATAGTACAAAGTCAAATTAAAACTTAAATTTCATGTTTAATGAAATGTATACATAAATTCTAATGATGTAAAATTATTATAGTTTCCGAATATGTAAATGTACATCGAAATTTAGGAAAATAGTCAGAATTATCTCATCTCGATACATAGTGTATTTAACTGATGTCCTAAATTAATGTTTATTCAATATTTGACCATTCTAAACTTTTTCAAAGAGCAACAAAAAAAAATAATTGTGGAAACAACGATAATCAAGCGAAAAAACAATTAAAGATGCGTAAATTAATGTAAAATTGAATTTAAAAATAGTTAAATATAAAATCACGTTACGGTCTTCTATTATTAGGTAAAGAATAAGAGTTTCAAAAACAAGAGTTTACACGAAATTATGCTCTTTAAAAATTTGAGTGGACAGCTGATACATTGTAATTTTTTAACGAATCATCGATGATGCGAGAAATTTACAAATAATTATAATGAAGTAACAATTATTGAAAAACTATTGACAATGATTGTGTTAACTATTGATAATAATTTATATATATATATAAGTCGTACTTAAAGAGAGATTCAATTGCAAAGCACATTTTTCCAGAAAACTATATTAGGATATATTGACGCACTGGTAGTCGGCACCGGAACGAAATTCGACATCAGCATTATAACGACATCGGAAACATCATCTAAAAAAGAAAAATAACTCTTATTAAAATTATAAGAAATTGTTCTATATCAAAAACTCAAATAGAACCATGTGTAGTGCTCAATTAGAATGTATTTCTATAACATTCGAATGATCAATATATATTAATTTACTATTACCATATCATAAATCAGCACATCCTTAAATAGTACAAAGTCAAATTAAAACTTAAATTTTATGTTTAATGAAATGTATACATAAATTCTAATGATGTAAAATTATTATAGTTTCCGAATATGTAAATGTACATCGAAATTTAGGAAAATAGTCAGAATTATCTCATCTCGATACATAGTGTATTTAACTGATGTCCTAAATTAATGTTTATTCAATATTTGACCATTCTAAACTTATTCAAAAAGCAAAAAAAAAATATAATTGTGGAAACAATGATAATCAAACGAAAAAACAATTAAAGATGCGTAAATTAATGTAAAATTGAATTTAAAAATAGTTAAATATAAAATCACGTTACGGTCTTCTATTATTAGGTAAAGAATAAGAGTTTCAAAAACAAGAGTTTACACGAAATTATGCTCTTTAAAAATTTGAGTGGACAGCTGATACATTGTAATTTTTTAACGAATCATCGATGATGCGAGAAATTTACAAATAATTATAATGAAGTAACAATTATTGAAAAACTATTGACAATGATTGTGATAACTATTGATAATAATTGATATATATATATAAGTCGTACTTAAAGAGAGATTCAATTGCAAATCACATTTTTCCAGAAAACTATATTAGGATATATTGACGCACTGGTAGTCGGCACCGGAACGAAATTCGACATCAGCATTATAACGACATCGGAAACATCATCTAAAAAAGAAAAATAACTCTTATTAAAATTATAAGAAATTGTTCTATATCAAAAACTCAAATAGAACCATGTGTAGTGCTCAATTAGAATGTATTTCTATAACATTCGAATGATCAATATATATTAATTTACTATTACCATATCATAAATCAGCACATCCTTAAATAGTACAAAGTCAAATTAAAACTTAAATTTTATGTTTAATGAAATGTATACATAAATTCTAATGATGTAAAATTATTATAGTTTCCGAATTTGTAAATGTACATCGAAATTTAGGAAAATAGTCAGAATTATCTCATCTCGATACATAGTGTATTTAACTGATGTCCTAAATTAATGTTTATTCAATATTTGACCATTCTAAACTTTTTCAAAGAGCAAAAAAAAGAATATAATTGTGGAAACAATGATAATCAAGCGAAAAAACAATTAAAGATGCGTAAATTAATGTAAAATTGAATTTAAAAATAGTTAAATATAAAATCACGTTACGGTCTTCTATTATTAGGTAAAGAATAAGAGTTTCAAAAACAAGAGTTTACACGAAATTATGCTCTTTAAAAATTTGAGTGGACAGCTGATACATTGTAATTTTTTAACGAATCATCGATGATGCGAGAAATTTACAAATAATTATAATGAAGTAACAATTATTGAAAAACTATTGACAATGATTGTGTTAACTATTGATAATAATTGATATATATATATATAAGTCGTACTTAAAGAGAGATTCAATTGCAAATCACATTTTTCCAGAAAAATATATTAGGATATATTGACGCACTGGTAGTCGGCACCGGAACGAAATTCGACATCAGCATTATAACGACATCGGAAACATCATCTAAAAAAGAAAAATAACTCTTATTAAAATTATAAGAAATTGTTCTATATCAAAAACTCAAATAGAACCATGTGTAGTGCTCAATTAGAATGTATTTCTATAACATTCGAATGATCAATATATATATTAATTTACTATTACCATATCATAAATCAGCACATCCTTAAATAGTACAAAGTCAAATTAAAACTTAAATTTCATGTTTAATGAAATGTATACATAAATTCTAATGATGTAAAATTATTATAGTTTCCGAATATGTAAATGTACATCGAAATTTAGGAAAATAGTCAGAATTATCTCATCTCGATACATAGTGTATTTAACTGATGTCCTAAATTAATGTTTATTCAATATTTGACCATTCTAAACTTTTTCAAAGAGCAACAAAAAAAAATAATTGTGGAAACAACGATAATCAAGCGAAAAAACAATTAAAGATGCGTAAATTAATGTAAAATTGAATTTAAAAATAGTTAAATATAAAATCACGTTACGGTCTTCTATTATTAGGTAAAGAATAAGAGTTTCAAAAACAAGAGTTTACACGAAATTATGCTCTTTAAAAATTTGAGTGGACAGCTAATACATTGTAATTTTTTAACGAATCATCGATGATGCGAGAAATTTACAAATAATTATAATGAAGTAACAATTATTGAAAAACTATTGACAATGATTGTGTTAACTATTGATAATAATTTATATATATATATAAGTCGTACTTAAAGAGAGATTCAATTGCAAATCACATTTTTCCAGAAAACTATATTAGGATATATTACGCACTGGTAGTCGGCACCGGAACGAAATTCGACATCAGCATTATAACGACATCGGAAACATCATCTAAAAAAGAAAAATAACTCTTATTAAAATTATAAGAAATTGTTCTATATCAAAAACTCAAATAGAACCATGTGTAGTGCTCAATTAGAATGTATTTCTATAACATTCGAATGATCAATATATATTAATTTACTATTACCATATCATAAATCAGCACATCCTTAAATAGTACAAAGTCAAATTAAAACTTAAATTTTATGTTTAATGAAATGTATACATAAATTCTAATGATGTAAAATTATTATAGTTTCCGAATATGTAAATGTACATCGAAATTTAGGAAAATAGTCAGAATTATCTCATCTCGATACATAGTGTATTTAACTGATGTCCTAAATTAATGTTTATTCAATATTTGACCATTCTAAACTTTTTCAAAGAGCAACAAAAAAAAATAATTGTGGAAACAACGATAATCAAGCGAAAAAACAATTAAAGATGCGTAAATTAATGTAAAATTGAATTTAAAAATAGTTAAATATAAAATCACGTTACGGTCTTCTATTATTAGGTAAAGAATAAGAGTTTCAAAAACAAGAGTTTACACGAAATTATGCTCTTTAAAAATTTGAGTGGACAGCTGATACATTGTAATTTTTTAACGAATCATCGATGATGCGAGAAATTTACAAATAATTATAATGAAGTAACAATTATTGAAAAACTATTGACAATGATTGTGTTAACTATTGATAATAATTTATATATATATATAAGTCGTACTTAAAGAGAGATTCAATTGCAAATCACATTTTTCCAGAAAACTATATTAGGATATATTACGCACTGGTAGTCGGCACCGGAACGAAATTCGACATCAGCATTATAACGACATCGGAAACATCATCTAAAAAAGAAAAATAACTCTTATTAAAATTATAAGAAATTGTTCTATATCAAAAACTCAAATAGAACCATGTGTAGTGCTCAATTAGAATGTATTTCTATAACATTCGAATGATCAATATATATTAATTTACTATTACCATATCATAAATCAGCACATCCTTAAATAGTACAAAGTCAAATTAAAACTTAAATTTTATGTTTAATGAAATGTATACATAAATTCTAATGATGTAAAATTATTATAGTTTCCGAATATGTAAATGTACATCGAAATTTAGGAAAATAGTCAGAATTATCTCATCTCGATACATAGTGTATTTAACTGATGTCCTAAATTAATGTTTATTCAATATTTGACCATTCTAAACTTTTTCAAAGAGCAACAAAAAAAAATAATTGTGGAAACAACGATAATCAAGCGAAAAAACAATTAAAGATGCGTAAATTAATGTAAAATTGAATTTAAAAATAGTTAAATATAAAATCACGTTACGGTCTTCTATTATTAGGTAAAGAATAAGAGTTTCAAAAACAAGAGTTTACACGAAATTATGCTCTTTAAAAATTTGAGTGGACAGCTGATACATTGTAATTTTTTAACGAATCATCGATGATGCGAGAAATTTACAAATAATTATAATGAAGTAACAATTATTGAAAAACTATTGACAATGATTGTGTTAACTATTGATAATAATTTATATATATATATAAGTCGTACTTAAAGAGAGATTCAATTGCAAATCACATTTTTCCAGAAAACTATATTAGGATATATTACGCACTGGTAGTCGGCACCGGAACGAAATTCGACATCAGCATTATAACGACATCGGAAACATCATCTAAAAAAGAAAAATAACTCTTATTAAAATTATAAGAAATTGTTCTATATCAAAAACTCAAATAGAACCATGTGTAGTGCTCAATTAGAATGTATTTCTATAACATTCGAATGATCAATATATATTAATTTACTATTACCATATCATAAATCAGCACATCCTTAAATAGTACAAAGTCAAATTAAAACTTAAATTTTATGTTTAATGAAATGTATACATAAATTCTAATGATGTAAAATTATTATAGTTTCCGAATATGTAAATGTACATCGAAATTTAGGAAAATAGTCAGAATTATCTCATCTCGATACATAGTGTATTTAACTGATGTCCTAAATTAATGTTTATTCAATATTTGACCATTCTAAACTTTTTCAAAAAGCAAAAAAAAAATATAATTGTGGAAACAATGATAATCAAACGAAAAAACAATTAAAGATGCGTAAATTAATGTAAAATTGAATTTAAAAATAGTTAAATATAAAATCACGTTACGGTCTTCTATTATTAGGTAAAGAATAAGAGTTTCAAAAACAAGAGTTTACACGAAATTATGCTCTTTAAAAATTTGAGTGGACAGCTGATACATTATAATTTTTTAACGAATCATCGATGATGCGAGAAATTTACAAATAATTATAATGAAGTAACAATTATTGAAAAACTATTGACAATGATTGTGATAACTATTGATAATAATTGATATATATATATAAGTCGTACTTAAAGAGAGATTCAATTGCAAATTACATTTTTCCAGAAAACTATATTAGGATATATTGACGCACTGGTAGTCGGCACCGGAACGAAATTCGACATCAGCATTATAACGACATCGGAAACATCATCTAAAAAAGAAAAATAACTCTTATTAAAATTATAAGAAATTGTTCTATATCAAAAACTCAAATAGAACCATGTGTAGTGCTCAATTAGAATGTATTTCTATAACATTCGAATGATCAATATATATTAATTTACTATTACCATATCATAAATCAGCACATCCTTAAATAGTACAAAGTCAAATTAAAACTTAAATTTTATGTTTAATGAAATGTATACATAAATTCTAATGATGTAAAATTATTATAGTTTCCGAATATGTAAATGTACATCGAAATTTAGGAAAATAGTCAGAATTATCTCATCTCGATACATAGTGTATTTAACTGATGTCCTAAATTAATGTTTATTCAATATTTGACCATTCTAAACTTTTTCAAAAAGCAAAAAAAAAATATAATTGTGGAAACAATGATAATCAAGCGAGAAAACAATTAAAGATGCGTAAATTAATGTAAAATTGAATTTAAAAATAGTTAAATATAAAATCACGTTACGGTCTTCTATTATTAGGTAAAGAATAAGAGTTTCAAAAACAAGAGTTTACACGAAATTATGCTCTTTAAAAATTTGAGTGGACAGCTGATACATTGTAATTTTTTAACGAATCATCGATGATGCGAGAAATTTACAAATAATTATAATGAAGTAACAATTATTGAAAAACTATTGACAATGATTGTGTTAACTATTGATAATAATTTATATATATATATAAGTCGTACTTAAAGAGAGATTCAATTGCAAAGCACATTTTTCCAGAAAACTATATTAGGATATATTGACGCACTGGTAGTCGGCACCGGAACGAAATTCGACATCAGCATTATAACGACATCGGAAACATCATCTAAAAAAGAAAAATAACTCTTATTAAAATTATAAGAAATTGTTCTATATCAAAAACTCAAATAGAACCATGTGTAGTGCTCAATTAGAATGTATTTCTATAACATTCGAATGATCAATATATATTAATTTACTATTACCATATCATAAATCAGCACATCCTTAAATAGTACAAAGTCAAATTAAAACTTAAATTTTATGTTTAATGAAATGTATACATAAATTCTAATGATGTAAAATTATTATAGTTTCCGAATATGTAAATGTACATCGAAATTTAGGAAAATAGTCAGAATTATCTCATCTCGATACATAGTGTATTTAACTGATGTCCTAAATTAATGTTTATTCAATATTTGACCATTCTAAACTTTTTCAAAGAGCAAAAAAAAAATATAATTGTGGAAACAATGATAATCAAACGAAAAAACAATTAAAGATGCGTAAATTAATGTAAAATTGAATTTAAAAATAGTTAAATATAAAATCACGTTACGGTCTTCTATTATTAGGTAAAGAATAAGAGTTTCAAAAACAAGAGTTTACACGAAATTATGCTCTTTAAAAATTTGAGTGGACAGCTGATACATTGTAATTTTTTAACGAATCATCGATGATGCGAGAAATTTACAAATAATTATAATGAAGTAACAATTATTGAAAAACTATCGACAATGATTGTGTTAACTATTGATAATAATTGATATATATATATATATGTCGTACTTAAAGAGAGATTCAATTGCAAATCACATTTTTCCAGAAAACTATATTAGGATATATTGACGCACTGGTAGTCGGCACCGGAACGAAATTCGACATCAGCATTATAACGACATCGGAAACATCATCTAAAAAAGAAAAATAACTCTTATTAAAATTATAAGAAATTGTTCTATATCAAAAACTCAAATAGAACCATGTGTAGTGCTCAATTAGAATGTATTTCTATAACATTCGAATGATCAATATATATTAATTTACTATTACCATATCATAAATCAGCACATCCTTAAATAGTACAAAGTCAAATTAAAACTTAAATTTTATGTTTAATGAAATGTATACATAAATTCTAATGATGTAAAATTATTATAGTTTCCGAATATGTAAATGTACATCGAAATTTAGGAAAATAGTCAGAATTATCTCATCTCGATACATAGTGTATTTAACTGATGTCCTAAATTAATGTTTATTCAATATTTGACCATTCTAAACTTTTTCAAAGAGCAAAAAAAAAATATAATTGTGGAAACAATGATAATCAAGCGAAAAAACAATTAAAGATGCGTAAATTAATGTAAAATTGAATTTAAAAATAGTTAAATATAAAATCACGTTACGGTCTTCTATTATTAGGTAAAGAATAAGAGTTTCAAAAACAAGAGTTTACACGTAATTATGCTCTTTAAAAATTTGAGTGGACAGCTGATACATTGTAATTTTTTAACGAATCATCGATGATGCGAGAAATTTACAAATAATTATAATGAAGTAACAATTATTGAAAAACTATCGACAATGATTGTGTTAACTATTGATAATAATTTATATATATATATATAAGTCGTACTTAAAGAGAGATTCAATTGCAAATCACATTTTTCCAGAAAACTATATTAGGATATATTGACGCACTGGTAGTCGGCACCGGAACGAAATTCGACATCAGCATTATAACGACATCGGAAACATCATCTAAAAAAGAAAAATAACTCTTATTAAAATTATAAGAAATTGTTCTATATCAAAAACTCAAATAGAACCATGTGTAGTGCTCAATTAGAATGTATTTCTATAACATTCGAATGATCAATATATATATTAATTTACTATTACCATATCATAAATCAGCACATCCTTAAATAGTACAAAGTCAAATTAAAACTTAAATTTCATGTTTAATGAAATGTATACATAAATTCTAATGATGTAAAATTATTATAGTTTCCGAATATGTAAATGTACATCGAAATTTAGGAAAATAGTCAGAATTATCTCATCTCGATACATAGTGTATTTAACTGATGTCCTAAATTAATGTTTATTCAATATTTGACCATTCTAAACTTTTTCAAAGAGCAACAAAAAAAAATAATTGTGGAAACAACGATAATCAAGCGAAAAAACAATTAAAGATGCGTAAATTAATGTAAAATTGAATTTAAAAATAGTTAAATATAAAATCACGTTACGGTCTTCTATTATTAGGTAAAGAATAAGAGTTTCAAAAACAAGAGTTTACACGAAATTATGCTCTTTAAAAATTTGAGTGGACAGCTGATACATTGTAATTTTTTAACGAATCATCGATGATGCGAGAAATTTACAAATAATTATAATGAAGTAACAATTATTGAAAAACTATTGACAATGATTGTGATAACTATTGATAATAATTGATATATATATATAAGTCGTACTTAAAGAGAGATTCAATTGCAAATCACATTTTTCCAGAAAACTATATTAGGATATATTGACGCACTGGTAGTCGGCACCGGAACGAAATTCGACATCAGCATTATAACGACATCGGAAACATCATCTAAAAAAGAAAAATAACTCTTATTAAAATTATAAGAAATTGTTCTATATCAAAAACTCAAATAGAACCATGTGTAGTGCTCAATTAGAATGTATTTCTATAACATTCGAATGATCAATATATATATTAATTTACTATTACCATATCATAAATCAGCACATCCTTAAATAGTACAAAGTCAAATTAAAACTTAAATTTCATGTTTAATGAAATGTATACATAAATTCTAATGATGTAAAATTATTATAGTTTCCGAATATGTAAATGTACATCGAAATTTAGGAAAATAGTCAGAATTATCTCATCTCGATACATAGTGTATTTAACTGATGTCCTAAATTAATGTTTATTCAATATTTGACCATTCTAAACTTTTTCAAAGAGCAACAAAAAAAAATAATTGTGGAAACAACGATAATCAAGCGAAAAAACAATTAAAGATGCGTAAATTAATGTAAAATTGAATTTAAAAATAGTTAAATATAAAATCACGTTACGGTCTTCTATTATTAGGTAAAGAATAAGAGTTTCAAAAACAAGAGTTTACACGAAATTATGCTCTTTAAAAATTTGAGTGGACAGCTGATACATTGTAATTTTTTAACGAATCATCGATGATGCGAGAAATTTACAAATAATTATAATGAAGTAACAATTATTGAAAAACTATTGACAATGATTGTGTTAACTATTGATAATAATTTATATATATATATAAGTCGTACTTAAAGAGAGATTCAATTGCAAATCACATTTTTCCAGAAAACTATATTAGGATATATTACGCACTGGTAGTCGGCACCGGAACGAAATTCGACATCAGCATTATAACGACATCGGAAACATCATCTAAAAAAGAAAAATAACTCTTATTAAAATTATAAGAAATTGTTCTATATCAAAAACTCAAATAGAACCATGTGTAGTGCTCAATTAGAATGTATTTCTATAACATTCGAATGATCAATATATATTAATTTACTATTACCATATCATAAATCAGCACATCCTTAAATAGTACAAAGTCAAATTAAAACTTAAATTTTATGTTTAATGAAATGTATACATAAATTCTAATGATGTAAAATTATTATAGTTTCCGAATATGTAAATGTACATCGAAATTTAGGAAAATAGTCAGAATTATCTCATCTCGATACATAGTGTATTTAACTGATGTCCTAAATTAATGTTTATTCAATATTTGACCATTCTAAACTTTTTCAAAAAGCAAAAAAAAAATATAATTGTGGAAACAATGATAATCAAACGAAAAAACAATTAAAGATGCGTAAATTAATGTAAAATTGAATTTAAAAATAGTTAAATATAAAATCACGTTACGGTCTTCTATTATTAGGTAAAGAATAAGAGTTTCAAAAACAAGAGTTTACACGAAATTATGCTCTTTAAAAATTTGAGTGGACAGCTGATACATTGTAATTTTTTAACGAATCATCGATGATGCGAGAAATTTACAAATAATTATAATGAAGTAACAATTATTGAAAAACTATTGACAATGATTGTGTTAACTATTGATAATAATTGATATATATATATAAGTCGTACTTAAAGAGAGATTCAATTGCAAATCACATTTTTCCAGAAAACTATATTAGGATATATTGACGCACTGGTAGTCGGCACCGGAACGAAATTCGACATCAGCATTATAACGACATCGGAAACATCATCTAAAAAAGAAAAATAACTCTTATTAAAATTATAAGAAATTGTTCTATATCAAAAACTCAAATAGAACCATGTGTAGTGCTCAATTAGAATGTATTTCTATAACATTCGAATGATCAATATATATTAATTTACTATTACCATATCATAAATCAGCACATCCTTAAATAGTACAAAGTCAAATTAAAACTTAAATTTTATGTTTAATGAAATGTATACATAAATTCTAATGATGTAAAATTATTATAGTTTCCGAATATGTAAATGTACATCGAAATTTAGGAAAATAGTCAGAATTATCTCATCTCGATACATAGTGTATTTAACTGATGTCCTAAATTAATGTTTATTCAATATTTGACCATTCTAAACTTTTTCAAAGAGCAACAAAAAAAAATAATTGTGGAAACAACGATAATCAAGCGAAAAAACAATTAAAGATGCGTAAATTAATGTAAAATTGAATTTAAAAATAGTTAAATATAAAATCACGTTACGGTCTTCTATTATTAGGTAAAGAATAAGAGTTTCAAAAACAAGAGTTTACACGAAATTATGCTCTTTAAAAATTTGAGTGGACAGCTGATACATTGTAATTTTTTAACGAATCATCGATGATGCGAGAAATTTACAAATAATTATAATGAAGTAACAATTATTGAAAAACTATTGACAATGATTGTGTTAACTATTGATAATAATTTATATATATATATAAGTCGTACTTAAAGAGAGATTCAATTGCAAAGCACATTTTTCCAGAAAACTATATTAGGATATATTGACGCACTGGTAGTCGGCACCGGAACGAAATTCGACATCAGCATTATAACGACATCGGAAACATCATCTAAAAAAGAAAAATAACTCTTATTAAAATTATAAGAAATTGTTCTATATCAAAAACTCAAATAGAACCATGTGTAGTGCTCAATTAGAATGTATTTCTATAACATTCGAATGATCAATATATATTAATTTACTATTACCATATCATAAATCAGCACATCCTTAAATAGTACAAAGTCAAATTAAAACTTAAATTTTATGTTTAATGAAATGTATACATAAATTCTAATGATGTAAAATTATTATAGTTTCCGAATATGTAAATGTACATCGAAATTTAGGAAAATAGTCAGAATTATCTCATCTCGATACATAGTGTATTTAACTGATGTCCTAAATTAATGTTTATTCAATATTTGACCATTCTAAACTTATTCAAAAAGCAAAAAAAAAATATAATTGTGGAAACAATGATAATCAAACGAAAAAACAATTAAAGATGCGTAAATTAATGTAAAATTGAATTTAAAAATAGTTAAATATAAAATCACGTTACGGTCTTCTATTATTAGGTAAAGAATAAGAGTTTCAAAAACAAGAGTTTACACGAAATTATGCTCTTTAAAAATTTGAGTGGACAGCTGATACATTGTAATTTTTTAACGAATCATCGATGATGCGAGAAATTTACAAATAATTATAATGAAGTAACAATTATTGAAAAACTATTGACAATGATTGTGATAACTATTGATAATAATTGATATATATATATAAGTCGTACTTAAAGAGAGATTCAATTGCAAATCACATTTTTCCAGAAAACTATATTAGGATATATTGACGCACTGGTAGTCGGCACCGGAACGAAATTCGACATCAGCATTATAACGACATCGGAAACATCATCTAAAAAAGAAAAATAACTCTTATTAAAATTATAAGAAATTGTTCTATATCAAAAACTCAAATAGAACCATGTGTAGTGCTCAATTAGAATGTATTTCTATAACATTCGAATGATCAATATATATTAATTTACTATTACCATATCATAAATCAGCACATCCTTAAATAGTACAAAGTCAAATTAAAACTTAAATTTTATGTTTAATGAAATGTATACATAAATTCTAATGATGTAAAATTATTATAGTTTCCGAATATGTAAATGTACATCGAAATTTAGGAAAATAGTCAGAATTATCTCATCTCGATACATAGTGTATTTAACTGATGTCCTAAATTAATGTTTATTCAATATTTGACCATTCTAAACTTTTTCAAAAAGCAAAAAAAAAATATAATTGTGGAAACAATGATAATCAAGCGAGAAAACAATTAAAGATGCGTAAATTAATGTAAAATTGAATTTAAAAATAGTTAAATATAAAATCACGTTACGGTCTTCTATTATTAGGTAAAGAATAAGAGTTTCAAAAACAAGAGTTTACACGAAATTATGCTCTTTAAAAATTTGAGTGGACAGCTGATACATTGTAATTTTTTAACGAATCATCGATGATGCGAGAAATTTACAAATAATTATAATGAAGTAACAATTATTGAAAAACTATTGACAATGATTGTGTTAACTATTGATAATAATTTATATATATATATAAGTCGTACTTAAAGAGAGATTCAATTGCAAAGCACATTTTTCCAGAAAACTATATTAGGATATATTGACGCACTGGTAGTCGGCACCGGAACGAAATTCGACATCAGCATTATAACGACATCGGAAACATCATCTAAAAAAGAAAAATAACTCTTATTAAAATTATAAGAAATTGTTCTATATCAAAAACTCAAATAGAACCATGTGTAGTGCTCAATTAGAATGTATTTCTATAACATTCGAATGATCAATATATATTAATTAACTATTACCATATCATAAATCAGCACATCCTTAAATAGTACAAAGTCAAATTAAAACTTAAATTTTATGTTTAATGAAATGTATACATAAATTCTAATGATGTAAAATTATTATAGTTTCCGAATATGTAAATGTACATCGAAATTTAGGAAAATAGTCAGAATTATCTCATCTCGATACATAGTGTATTTAACTGATGTCCTAAATTAATGTTTATTCAATATTTGACCATTCTAAACTTTTTCAAAGAGCAAAAAAAAAATATAATTGTGGAAACAATGATAATCAAACGAAAAAACAATTAAAGATGCGTAAATTAATGTAAAATTGAATTTAAAAATAGTTAAATATAAAATCACGTTACGGTCTTCTATTATTAGGTAAAGAATAAGAGTTTCAAAAACAAGAGTTTACACGAAATTATGCTCTTTAAAAATTTGAGTGGACAGCTGATACATTGTAATTTTTTAACGAATCATCGATGATGCGAGAAATTTACAAATAATTATAATGAAGTAACAATTATTGAAAAACTATCGACAATGATTGTGTTAACTATTGATAATAATTTATATATATATATATAAGTCGTACTTAAAGAGAGATTCAATTGCAAATCATATTTTTCCAGAAAACTATATTAGGATATATTGACGCACTGGTAGTCGGCACCGGAACGAAATTCGACATCAGCATTATAACGACATCGGAAACATCATCTAAAAAAGAAAAATAACTCTTATTAAAATTATAAGAAATTGTTCTATATCAAAAACTCAAATAGAACCATGTGTAGTGCTCAATTAGAATGTATTTCTATAACATTCGAATGATCAATATATATTAATTTACTATTACCATATCATAAATCAGCACATCCTTAAATAGTACAAAGTCAAATTAAAACTTAAATTTTATGTTTAATGAAATGTATACATAAATTCTAATGATGTAAAATTATTATAGTTTCCGAATATGTAAATGTACATCGAAATTTAGGAAAATAGTCAGAATTATCTCATCTCGATACATAGTGTATTTAACTGATGTCCTAAATTAATGTTTATTCAATATTTGACCATTCTAAACTTTTTCAAAGAGCAACAAAAAAAAATAATTGTGGAAACAACGATAATCAAGCGAAAAAACAATTAAAGATGCGTAAATTAATGTAAAATTGAATTTAAAAATAGTTAAATATAAAATCACGTTACGGTCTTCTATTATTAGGTAAAGAATAAGAGTTTCAAAAACAAGAGTTTACACGAAATTATGCTCTTTAAAAATTTGAGTGGACAGCTGATACATTGTAATTTTTTAACGAATCATCGATGATGCGAGAAATTTACAAATAATTATAATGAAGTAACAATTATTGAAAAACTATTGACAATGATTGTGTTAACTATTGATAATAATTTATATATATATATAAGTCGTACTTAAAGAGAGATTCAATTGCAAAGCACATTTTTCCAGAAAACTATATTAGGATATATTGACGCACTGGTAGTCGGCACCGGAACGAAATTCGACATCAGCATTATAACGACATCGGAAACATCATCTAAAAAAGAAAAATAACTCTTATTAAAATTATAAGAAATTGTTCTATATCAAAAACTCAAATAGAACCATGTGTAGTGCTCAATTAGAATGTATTTCTATAACATTCGAATGATCAATATATATTAATTAACTATTACCATATCATAAATCAGCACATCCTTAAATAGTACAAAGTCAAATTAAAACTTAAATTTTATGTTTAATGAAATGTATACATAAATTCTAATGATGTAAAATTATTATAGTTTCCGAATATGTAAATGTACATCGAAATTTAGGAAAATAGTCAGAATTATCTCATCTCGATACATAGTGTATTTAACTGATGTCCTAAATTAATGTTTATTCAATATTTGACCATTCTAAACTTTTTCAAAGAGCAAAAAAAAAATATAATTGTGGAAACAATGATAATCAAACGAAAAAACAATTAAAGATGCGTAAATTAATGTAAAATTGAATTTAAAAATAGTTAAATATAAAATCACGTTACGGTCTTCTATTATTAGGTAAAGAATAAGAGTTTCAAAAACAAGAGTTTACACGAAATTATGCTCTTTAAAAATTTGAGTGGACAGCTGATACATTGTAATTTTTTAACGAATCATCGATGATGCGAGAAATTTACAAATAATTATAATGAAGTAACAATTATTGAAAAACTATCGACAATGATTGTGTTAACTATTGATAATAATTTATATATATATATATAAGTCGTACTTAAAGAGAGATTCAATTGCAAATCATATTTTTCCAGAAAACTATATTAGGATATATTGACGCACTGGTAGTCGGCACCGGAACGAAATTCGACATCAGCATTATAACGACATCGGAAACATCATCTAAAAAAGAAAAATAACTCTTATTAAAATTATAAGAAATTGTTCTATATCAAAAACTCAAATAGAACCATGTGTAGTGCTCAATTAGAATGTATTTCTATAACATTCGAATGATCAATATATATTAATTTACTATTACCATATCATAAATCAGCACATCCTTAAATAGTACAAAGTCAAATTAAAACTTAAATTTTATGTTTAATGAAATGTATACATAAATTCTAATGATGTAAAATTATTATAGTTTCCGAATATGTAAATGTACATCGAAATTTAGGAAAATAGTCAGAATTATCTCATCTCGATACATAGTGTATTTAACTGATGTCCTAAATTAATGTTTATTCAATATTTGACCATTCTAAACTTTTTCAAAGAGCAACAAAAAAAAATAATTGTGGAAACAACGATAATCAAGCGAAAAAACAATTAAAGATGCGTAAATTAATGTAAAATTGAATTTAAAAATAGTTAAATATAAAATCACGTTACGGTCTTCTATTATTAGGTAAAGAATAAGAGTTTCAAAAACAAGAGTTTACACGAAATTATGCTCTTTAAAAATTTGAGTGGACAGCTGATACATTGTAATTTTTTAACGAATCATCGATGATGCGAGAAATTTACAAATAATTATAATGAAGTAACAATTATTGAAAAACTATTGACAATGATTGTGTTAACTATTGATAATAATTTATATATATATATAAGTCGTACTTAAAGAGAGATTCAATTGCAAAGCACATTTTTCCAGAAAACTATATTAGGATATATTGACGCACTGGTAGTCGGCACCGGAACGAAATTCGACATCAGCATTATAACGACATCGGAAACATCATCTAAAAAAGAAAAATAACTCTTATTAAAATTATAAGAAATTGTTCTATATCAAAAACTCAAATAGAACCATGTGTAGTGCTCAATTAGAATGTATTTCTATAACATTCGAATGATCAATATATATTAATTAACTATTACCATATCATAAATCAGCACATCCTTAAATAGTACAAAGTCAAATTAAAACTTAAATTTTATGTTTAATGAAATGTATACATAAATTCTAATGATGTAAAATTATTATAGTTTCCGAATATGTAAATGTACATCGAAATTTAGGAAAATAGTCAGAATTATCTCATCTCGATACATAGTGTATTTAACTGATGTCCTAAATTAATGTTTATTCAATATTTGACCATTCTAAACTTTTTCAAAGAGCAAAAAAAAAATATAATTGTGGAAACAATGATAATCAAACGAAAAAACAATTAAAGATGCGTAAATTAATGTAAAATTGAATTTAAAAATAGTTAAATATAAAATCACGTTACGGTC
This sequence comes from Sipha maydis, assembly GCA_034509805.1. Classification (NCBI taxonomy): domain Eukaryota; kingdom Metazoa; phylum Arthropoda; class Insecta; order Hemiptera; family Aphididae; genus Sipha; species Sipha maydis. Next base: position 12,890 of record JASXSY010000748.1, on the reverse strand, counting down.
TTCTATTATTAGGTAAAGAATAAGAGTTTCAAAAACAAGAGTTTACACGAAATTATGCTCTTTAAAAATTTGAGTGGACAGCTGATACATTGTAATTTTTTAACGAATCATCGATGATGCGAGAAATTTACAAATAATTATAATGAAGTAACAATTATTGAAAAACTATCGACAATGATTGTGTTAACTATTGATAATAATTTATATATATATATATAAGTCGTACTTAAAGAGAGATTCAATTGCAAATCACATTTTTCCAGAAAACTATATTAGGATATATTGACGCACTGGTAGTCGGCACCGGAACGAAATTCGACATCAGCATTATAACGACATCGGAAACATCATCTAAAAAAGAAAAATAACTCTTATTAAAATTATAAGAAATTGTTCTATATCAAAAACTCAAATAGAACCATGTGTAGTGCTCAATTAGAATGTATTTCTATAACATTCGAATGATCAATATATATTAATTTACTATTACCATATCATAAATCAGCACATCCTTAAATAGTACAAAGTCAAATTAAAACTTAAATTTTATGTTTAATGAAATGTATACATAAATTCTAATGATGTAAAATTATTATAGTTTCCGAATATGTAAATGTACATCGAAATTTAGGAAAATAGTCAGAATTATCTCATCTCGATACATAGTGTATTTAACTGATGTCCTAAATTAATGTTTATTCAATATTTGACCATTCTAAACTTTTTCAAAGAGCAACAAAAAAAAATAATTGTGGAAACAACGATAATCAAGCGAAAAAACAATTAAAGATGCGTAAATTAATGTAAAATTGAATTTAAAAATAGTTAAATATAAAATCACGTTACGGTCTTCTATTATTAGGTAAAGAATAAGAGTTTCAAAAACAAGAGTTTACACGAAATTATGCTCTTTAAAAATTTGAGTGGACAGCTGATACATTGTAATTTTTTAACGAATCATCGATGATGCGAGAAATTTACAAATAATTATAATGAAGTAACAATTATTGAAAAACTATTGACAATGATTGTGTTAACTATTGATAATAATTGATATATATATATAAGTCGTACTTAAAGAGAGATTCAATTGCAAATCACATTTTTCCAGAAAACTATATTAGGATATATTGACGCACTGGTAGTCGGCACCGGAACGAAATTCGACATCAGCATTATAACGACATCGGAAACATCATCTAAAAAAGAAAAATAACTCTTATTAAAATTATAAGAAATTGTTCTATATCAAAAACTCAAATAGAACCATGTGTAGTGCTCAATTAGAATGTATTTCTATAACATTCGAATGATCAATATATATATTAATTTACTATTACCATATCATAAATCAGCACATCCTTAAATAGTACAAAGTCAAATTAAAACTTAAATTTTATGTTTAATGAAATGTATACATAAATTCTAATGATGTAAAATTATTATAGTTTCCGAATATGTAAATGTACATCGAAATTTAGGAAAATAGTCAGAATTATCTCATCTCGATACATAGTGTATTTAACTGATGTCCTAAATTAATGTTTATTCAATATTTGACCATTCTAAACTTTTTCAAAGAGCAACAAAAAAAAATAATTGTGGAAACAACGATAATCAAGCGAAAAAACAATTAAAGATGCGTAAATTAATGTAAAATTGAATTTAAAAATAGTTAAATATAAAATCACGTTACGGTCTTCTATTATTAGGTAAAGAATAAGAGTTTCAAAAACAAGAGTTTACACGAAATTATGCTCTTTAAAAATTTGAGTGGACAGCTGATACATTGTAATTTTTTAACGAATCATCGATGATGCGAGAAATTTACAAATAATTATAATGAAGTAACAATTATTGAAAAACTATTGACAATGATTGTGTTAACTATTGATAATAATTTATATATATATATAAGTCGTACTTAAAGAGAGATTCAATTGCAAAGCACATTTTTCCAGAAAACTATATTAGGATATATTGACGCACTGGTAGTCGGCACCGGAACGAAATTCGACATCAGCATTATAACGACATCGGAAACATCATCTAAAAAAGAAAAATAACTCTTATTAAAATTATAAGAAATTGTTCTATATCAAAAACTCAAATAGAACCATGTGTAGTGCTCAATTAGAATGTATTTCTATAACATTCGAATGATCAATATATATTAATTAACTATTACCATATCATAAATCAGCACATCCTTAAATAGTACAAAGTCAAATTAAAACTTAAATTTTATGTTTAATGAAATGTATACATAAATTCTAATGATGTAAAATTATTATAGTTTCCGAATATGTAAATGTACATCGAAATTTAGGAAAATAGTCAGAATTATCTCATCTCGATACATAGTGTATTTAACTGATGTCCTAAATTAATGTTTATTCAATATTTGACCATTCTAAACTTTTTCAAAGAGCAAAAAAAAAATATAATTGTGGAAACAATGATAATCAAACGAAAAAACAATTAAAGATGCGTAAATTAATGTAAAATTGAATTTAAAAATAGTTAAATATAAAATCACGTTACGGTCTTCTATTATTAGGTAAAGAATAAGAGTTTCAAAAACAAGAGTTTACACGAAATTATGCTCTTTAAAAATTTGAGTGGACAGCTGATACATTGTAATTTTTTAACGAATCATCGATGATGCGAGAAATTTACAAATAATTATAATGAAGTAACAATTATTGAAAAACTATCGACAATGATTGTGTTAACTATTGATAATAATTTATATATATATATATAAGTCGTACTTAAAGAGAGATTCAATTGCAAATCATATTTTTCCAGAAAACTATATTAGGATATATTGACGCACTGGTAGTCGGCACCGGAACGAAATTCGACATCAGCATTATAACGACATCGGAAACATCATCTAAAAAAGAAAAATAACTCTTATTAAAATTATAAGAAATTGTTCTATATCAAAAACTCAAATAGAACCATGTGTAGTGCTCAATTAGAATGTATTTCTATAACATTCGAATGATCAATATATATTAATTTACTATTACCATATCATAAATCAGCACATCCTTAAATAGTACAAAGTCAAATTAAAACTTAAATTTTATGTTTAATGAAATGTATACATAAATTCTAATGATGTAAAATTATTATAGTTTCCGAATATGTAAATGTACATCGAAATTTAGGAAAATAGTCAGAATTATCTCATCTCGATACATAGTGTATTTAACTGATGTCCTAAATTAATGTTTATTCAATATTTGACCATTCTAAACTTTTTCAAAAAGCAAAAAAAAAATATAATTGTGGAAACAATGATAATCAAGCGAGAAAACAATTAAAGATGCGTAAATTAATGTAAAATTGAATTTAAAAATAGTTAAATATAAAATCACGTTACGGTCTTCTATTATTAGGTAAAGAATAAGAGTTTCAAAAACAAGAGTTTACACGAAATTATGCTCTTTAAAAATTTGAGTGGACAGCTGATACATTGTAATTTTTTAACGAATCATCGATGATGCGAGAAATTTACAAATAATTATAATGAAGTAACAATTATTGAAAAACTATTGACAATGATTGTGTTAACTATTGATAATAATTTATATATATATATAAGTCGTACTTAAAGAGAGATTCAATTGCAAAGCACATTTTTCCAGAAAACTATATTAGGATATATTGACGCACTGGTAGTCGGCACCGGAACGAAATTCGACATCAGCATTATAACGACATCGGAAACATCATCTAAAAAAGAAAAATAACTCTTATTAAAATTATAAGAAATTGTTCTATATCAAAAACTCAAATAGAACCATGTGTAGTGCTCAATTAGAATGTATTTCTATAACATTCGAATGATCAATATATATTAATTAACTATTACCATATCATAAATCAGCACATCCTTAAATAGTACAAAGTCAAATTAAAACTTAAATTTTATGTTTAATGAAATGTATACATAAATTCTAATGATGTAAAATTATTATAGTTTCCGAATATGTAAATGTACATCGAAATTTAGGAAAATAGTCAGAATTATCTCATCTCGATACATAGTGTATTTAACTGATGTCCTAAATTAATGTTTATTCAATATTTGACCATTCTAAACTTTTTCAAAGAGCAAAAAAAAAATATAATTGTGGAAACAATGATAATCAAACGAAAAAACAATTAAAGATGCGTAAATTAATGTAAAATTGAATTTAAAAATAGTTAAATATAAAATCACGTTACGGTCTTCTATTATTAGGTAAAGAATAAGAGTTTCAAAAACAAGAGTTTACACGAAATTATGCTCTTTAAAAATTTGAGTGGACAGCTGATACATTGTAATTTTTTAACGAATCATCGATGATGCGAGAAATTTACAAATAATTATAATGAAGTAACAATTATTGAAAAACTATCGACAATGATTGTGTTAACTATTGATAATAATTTATATATATATATATAAGTCGTACTTAAAGAGAGATTCAATTGCAAATCACATTTTTCCAGAAAACTATATTAGGATATATTGACGCACTGGTAGTCGGCACCGGAACGAAATTCGACATCAGCATTATAACGACATCGGAAACATCATCTAAAAAAGAAAAATAACTCTTATTAAAATTATAAGAAATTGTTCTATATCAAAAACTCAAATAGAACCATGTGTAGTGCTCAATTAGAATGTATTTCTATAACATTCGAATGATCAATATATATTAATTTACTATTACCATATCATAAATCACCACATCCTTAAATAGTACAAAGTCAAATTAAAACTTAAATTTTATGTTTAATGAAATGTATACATAAATTCTAATGATGTAAAATTATTATAGTTTCCGAATATGTAAATGTACATCGAAATTTAGGAAAATAGTCAGAATTATCTCATCTCGATACATAGTGTATTTAACTGATGTCCTAAATTAATGTTTATTCAATATTTGACCATTCTAAACTTTTTCAAAGAGCAACAAAAAAAAATAATTGTGGAAACAACGATAATCAAGCGAAAAAACAATTAAAGATGCGTAAATTAATGTAAAATTGAATTTAAAAATAGTTAAATATAAAATCACGTTACGGTCTTCTATTATTAGGTAAAGAATAAGAGTTTCAAAAACAAGAGTTTACACGAAATTATGCTCTTTAAAAATTTGAGTGGACAGCTGATACATTGTAATTTTTTAACGAATCATCGATGATGCGAGAAATTTACAAATAATTATAATGAAGTAACAATTATTGAAAAACTATTGACAATGATTGTGTTAACTATTGATAATAATTGATATATATATATATAAGTCGTACTTAAAGAGAGATTCAATTGCAAATCACATTTTTCCAGAAAACTATATTAGGATATATTGACGCACTGGTAGTCGGCACCGGAACGAAATTCGACATCAGCATTATAACGACATCGGAAACATCATCTAAAAAAGAAAAATAACTCTTATTAAAATTATAAGAAATTGTTCTATATCAAAAACTCAAATAGAACCATGTGTAGTGCTCAATTAGAATGTATTTCTATAACATTCGAATGATCAATATATATTAATTTACTATTACCATATCATAAATCAGCACATCCTTAAATAGTACAAAGTCAAATTAAAACTTAAATTTTATGTTTAATGAAATGTATACATAAATTCTAATGATGTAAAATTATTATAGTTTCCGAATATGTAAATGTACATCGAAATTTAGGAAAATAGTCAGAATTATCTCATCTCGATACATAGTGTATTTAACTGATGTCCTAAATTAATGTTTATTCAATATTTGACCATTCTAAACTTTTTCAAAGAGCAAAAAAAAAATATAATTGTGGAAACAATGATAATCAAGCGAAAAAACAATTAAAGATGCGTAAATTAATGTAAAATTGAATTTAAAAATAGTTAAATATAAAATCACGTTACGGTCTTCTATTATTAGGTAAAGAATAAGAGTTTCAAAAACAAGAGTTTACACGAAATTATGCTCTTTAAAAATTTGAGTGGACAGCTGATACATTGTAATTTTTTAACGAATCATCGATGATGCGAGAAATTTACAAATAATTATAATGAAGTAACAATTATTGAAAAACTATTGACAATGATTGTGTTAACTATTGATAATAATTGATATATATATATATAAGTCGTACTTAAAGAGAGATTCAATTGCAAATCACATTTTTCCAGAAAACTATATTAGGATATATTGACGCACTGGTAGTCGGCACCGGAACGAAATTCGACATCAGCATTATAACGACATCGGAAACATCATCTAAAAAAGAAAAATAACTCTTATTAAAATTATAAGAAATTGTTCTATATCAAAAACTCAAATAGAACCATGTGTAGTGCTCAATTAGAATGTATTTCTATAACATTCGAATGATCAATATATATATTAATTTACTATTACCATATCATAAATCAGCACATCCTTAAATAGTACAAAGTCAAATTAAAACTTAAATTTTATGTTTAATGAAATGTATACATAAATTCTAATGATGTAAAATTATTATAGTTTCCGAATATGTAAATGTACATCGAAATTTAGGAAAATAGTCAGAATTATCTCATCTCGATACATAGTGTATTTAACTGATGTCCTAAATTAATGTTTATTCAATATTTGACCATTCTAAACTTTTTCAAAAAGCAAAAAAAAAATATAATTGTGGAAACAATGATAATCAAACGAAAAAACAATTAAAGATGCGTAAATTAATGTAAAATTGAATTTAAAAATAGTTAAATATAAAATCACGTAACGGTCTTCTATTATTAGGTAAAGAATAAGAGTTTCAAAAACAAGAGTTTACACGAAATTATGCTCTTTAAAAATTTGAGTGGACAGCTGATACATTGTAATTTTTTAACGAATCATCGATGATGCGAGAAATTTACAAATAATTATAATGAAGTAACAATTATTGAAAAACTATTGACAATGATTGTGTTAACTATTGATAATAATTGATATATATATATAAGTCGTACTTAAAGAGAGATTCAATTGCAAATCACATTTTTCCAGAAAACTATATTAGGATATATTGACGCACTGGTAGTCGGCACCGGAACGAAATTCGACATCAGCATTATAACGACATCGGAAACATCATCTAAAAAAGAAAAATAACTCTTATTAAAATTATAAGAAATTGTTCTATATCAAAAACTCAAATAGAACCATGTGTAGTGCTCAATTAGAATGTATTTCTATAACATTCGAATGATCAATATATATTAATTTACTATTACCATATCATAAATCAGCACATCCTTAAATAGTACCAAGTCAAATTAAAACTTAAATTTTATGTTTAATGAAATGTATACATAAATTCTAATGATGTAAAATTATTATAGTTTCCGAATATGTAAATGTACATCGAAATTTAGGAAAATAGTCAGAATTATCTCATCTCGATACATAGTGTATTTAACTGATGTCCTAAATTAATGTTTATTCAATATTTGACCATTCTAAACTTTTTCAAAAAGCAAAAAAAAAAATATAATTGTGGAAACAATGATAATCAAACGAAAAAACAATTAAAGATGCGTAAATTAATGTAAAATTGAATTTAAAAATAGTTAAATATAAAATCGCGTTACGGTCTTCTATTATTAGGTAAAGAATAAGAGTTTCAAAAACAAGAGTTTACACGAAATTATGCTCTTTAAAAATTTGAGTGGACAGCTGATACATTGTAATTTTTTAACGAATCATCGATGATGCGAGAAATTTACAAATAATTATAATGAAGTAACAATTATTGAAAAACTATTGACAATGATTGTGTTAACTATTGATAATAATTTATATATATATATATATAAGTCGTACTTAAAGAGAGATTCAATTGCAAATCACATTTTTCCAGAAAACTATATTAGGATATATTGACGCACTGGTAGTCGGCACCGGAACGAAATTCGACATCAGCATTATAACGACATCGGAAACATCATCTAAAAAAGAAAAATAACTCTTATTAAAATTATAAGAAATTGTTCTATATCAAAAACTCAAATAGAACCATGTGTAGTGCTCAATTAGAATGTATTTCTATAACATTCGAATGATCAATATATATTAATTTACTATTACCATATCATAAATCAGCACATCCTTAAATAGTACAAAGTCAAATTAAAACTTAAATTTTATGTTTAATGAAATGTATACATAAATTCTAATGATGTAAAATTATTATAGTTTCCGAATATGTAAATGTACATCGAAATTTAGGAAAATAGTCAGAATTATCTCATCTCGATACATAGTGTATTTAACTGATGTCCTAAATTAATGTTTATTCAATATTTGACCATTCTAAACTTTTTCAAAGAGCAAAAAAAAAATATAATTGTGGAAACAATGATAATCAAACGAAAAAACAATTAAAGATGCGTAAATTAATGTAAAATTGAATTTAAAAATAGTTAAATATAAAATCACGTTACGGTCTTCTATTATTAGGTAAAGAATAAGAGTTTCAAAAACAAGAGTTTACACGAAATTATGCTCTTTAAAAATTTGAGTGGACAGCTGATACATTGTAATTTTTTAACGAATCATCGATGATGCGAGAAATTTACAAATAATTATAATGAAGTAACAATTATTGAAAAACTATCGACAATGATTGTGTTAACTATTGATAATAATTTATATATATATATATAAGTCGTACTTAAAGAGAGATTCAATTGCAAAGCACATTTTTCCAGAAAACTATATTAGGATATATTGACGCACTGGTAGTCGGCACCGGAACGAAATTCGACATCAGCATTATAACGACATCGGAAACATCATCTAAAAAAGAAAAATAACTCTTATTAAAATTATAAGAAATTGTTCTATATCAAAAACTCAAATAGAACCATGTGTAGTGCTCAATTAGAATGTATTTCTATAACATTCGAATGATCAATATATATTAATTTACTATTACCATATCATAAATCAGCACATCCTTAAATAGTACAAAGTCAAATTAAAACTTAAATTTTATGTTTAATGAAATGTATACATAAATTCTAATGATGTAAAATTATTATAGTTTCCGAATATGTAAATGTACATCGAAATTTAGGAAAATAGTCAGAATTATCTCATCTCGATACATAGTGTATTTAACTGATGTCCTAAATTAATGTTTATTCAATATTTGACCATTCTAAACTTTTTCAAAGAGCAACAAAAAAAAATAATTGTGGAAACAACGATAATCAAGCGAAAAAACAATTAAAGATGCGTAAATTAATGTAAAATTGAATTTAAAAATAGTTAAATATAAAATCACGTTACGGTCTTCTATTATTAGGTAAAGAATAAGAGTTTCAAAAACAAGAGTTTACACGAAATTATGCTCTTTAAAAATTTGAGTGGACAGCTGATACATTGTAATTTTTTAACGAATCATCGATGATGCGAGAAATTTACAAATAATTATAATGAAGTAACAATTATTGAAAAACTATTGACAATGATTGTGTTAACTATTGATAATAATTGATATATATATATAAGTCGTACTTAAAGAGAGATTCAATTGCAAATCACATTTTTCCAGAAAACTATATTAGGATATATTGACGCACTGGTAGTCGGCACCGGAACGAAATTCGACATCAGCATTATAACGACATCGGAAACATCATCTAAAAAAGAAAAATAACTCTTATTAAAATTATAAGAAATTGTTCTATATCAAAAACTCAAATAGAACCATGTGTAGTGCTCAATTAGAATGTATTTCTATAACATTCGAATGATCAATATATATTAATTTACTATTACCATATCATAAATCAGCACATCCTTAAATAGTACAAAGTCAAATTAAAACTTAAATTTTATGTTTAATGAAATGTATACATAAATTCTAATGATGTAAAATTATTATAGTTTCCGAATATGTAAATGTACATCGAAATTTAGGAAAATAGTCAGAATTATCTCATCTCGATACATAGTGTATGTAACTGATGTCCTAAATTAATGTTTATTCAATATTTGACCATTCTAAACTTTTCAAAAAGCAAAAAAAAATATAATTGTGGAAACAATGATAATCAAACGAAAAAACAATTAAAGATGCGTAAATTAATGTAAAATTGAATTTAAAAATAGTTAAATATAAAATCACGTTACGGTCTTCTATTATTAGGTAAAGAATAAGAGTTTCAAAAACAAGAGTTTACACGAAATTATGCTCTTTAAAAATTTGAGTGGACAGCTGATACATTGTAATTTTTTAACGAATCACCGATGATGCGAGAAATTTACAAATAATTATAATGAAGTAACAATTATTGAAAAACTATCGACAATGATTGTGTTAACTATTGATAATAATTTATATATATATATATAAGTCGTACTTAAAGAGAGATTCAATTGCAAAGCACATTTTTCCAGAAAACTATATTAGGATATATTGACGCACTGGTAGTCGGCACCGGAACGAAATTCGACATCAGCATTATAACGACATCGGAAACATCATCTAAAAAAGAAAAATAACTCTTATTAAAATTATAAGAAATTGTTCTATATCAAAAACTCAAATAGAACCATGTGTAGTGCTCAATTAGAATGTATTTCTATAACATTCGAATGATCAATATATATTAATTTACTATTACCATATCATAAATCAGCACATCCTTAAATAGTACAAAGTCAAATTAAAACTTAAATTTTATGTTTAATGAAATGTATACATAAATTCTAATGATGTAAAATTATTATAGTTTCCGAATATGTAAATGTACATCGAAATTTAGGAAAATAGTCAGAATTATCTCATCTCGATACATAGTGTATTTAACTGATGTCCTAAATTAATGTTTATTCAATATTTGACCATTCTAAACTTTTTCAAAGAGCAAAAAAAAAATATAATTGTGGAAACAATGATAATCAAACGAAAAAACAATTAAAGATGCGTAAATTAATGTAAAATTGAATTTAAAAATAGTTAAATATAAAATCACGTTACGGTCTTCTATTATTAGGTAAAGAATAAGAGTTTCAAAAACAAGAGTTTACACGAAATTATGCTCTTTAAAAATTTGAGTGGACAGCTGATACATTGTAATTTTTTAACGAATCACCGATGATGCGAGAAATTTACAAATAATTATAATGAAGTAACAATTATTGAAAAACTATCGACAATGATTGTGTTAACTATTGATAATAATTTATATATATATATATAAGTCGTACTTAAAGAGAGATTCAATTGCAAAGCACATTTTTCCAGAAAACTATATTAGGATATATTGACGCACTGGTAGTCGGCACCGGAACGAAATTCGACATCAGCATTATAACGACATCGGAAACATCATCTAAAAAAGAAAAATAACTCTTATTAAAATTATAAGAAATTGTTCTATATCAAAAACTCAAATAGAACCATGTGTAGTGCTCAATTAGAATGTATTTCTATAACATTCGAATGATCAATATATATTAATTAACTATTACCATATCATAAATCAGCACATCCTTAAATAGTACAAAGTCAAATTAAAACTTAAATTTTATGTTTAATGAAATGTATACATAAATTCTAATGATGTAAAATTATTATAGTTTCCGAATATGTAAATGTACATCGAAATTTAGGAAAATAGTCAGAATTATCTCATCTCGATACATAGTGTATTTAACTGATGTCCTAAATTAATGTTTATTCAATATTTGACCATTCTAAACTTTTTCAAAGAGCAAAAAAAAAATATAATTGTGGAAACAATGATAATCAAACGAAAAAACAATTAAAGATGCGTAAATTAATGTAAAATTGAATTTAAAAATAGTTAAATATAAAATCACGTTACGGTCTTCTATTATTAGGTAAAGAATAAGAGTTTCAAAAACAAGAGTTTACACGAAATTATGCTCTTTAAAAATTGAGTGGACAGCTGATACATTGTAATTTTTTAACGAATCATCGATGATGCGAGAAATTTACAATAATTATAATGAAGTAACAATTATTGAAAAACTATCGACAATGATTGTGTTAACTATTGATAATAATTTATATATATATATATAAGTCGTACTTAAAGAGAGATTCAATTGCAAATCACATTTTTCCAGAAAACTATATTAGGATATATTGACGCACTGGTAGTCGGCACCGGAACGAAATTCGACATCAGCATTATAACGACATCGGAAACATCATCTAAAAAAGAAAAATAACTCTTATTAAAATTATAAGAAATTGTTCTATATCAAAAACTCAAATAGAACCATGTGTAGTGCTCAATTAGAATGTATTTCTATAACATTCGAATGATCAATATATATTAATTTACTATTACCATATCATAAATCACCACATCCTTAAATAGTACAAAGTCAAATTAAAACTTAAATTTATGTTTAATGAAATGTATACATAAATTCTAATGATGTAAAATTATTATAGTTTCCGAATATGTAAATGTACATCGAAATTTAGGAAAATAGTCAGAATTATCTCATCTCGATACATAGTGTATTTAACTGATGTCCTAAATTAATGTTTATTCAATATTTGACCATTCTAAACTTTTTCAAAGAGCAACAAAAAAAAATAATTGTGGAAACAACGATAATCAAGCGAAAAAACAATTAAAGATGCGTAAATTAATGTAAAATTGAATTTAAAAATAGTTAAATATAAAATCACGTTACGGTCTTCTATTATTAGGTAAAGAATAAGAGTTTCAAAAACAAGAGTTTACACGAAATTATGCTCTTTAAAAATTTGAGTGGACAGCTGATACATTGTAATTTTTAACGAATCATCGATGATGCGAGAAATTTACAAATAATTATAATGAATA
>JASXSY010000747.1:0-152482 GCA_034509805.1 Sipha maydis | reverse complement strand
GAGTCATCACACAAGACACTACATAAATATACATCATTATACTTATAAGTACATCGTATTATGTTAGTTATATTAATTATATATTAATTAAATATGTGTTAAGATTATACCTCATCGATCCAAGCGACAAAGATTTTAGAGGGCAGCCAAATGAAGTCTATAATAAAGGTAAATTTACAGTATGATTTATCTCATGTTTACGCATAGGAAGGAGTTAAGTTAACGCAAAGACCGGGTCTATTATTCAAGTTGAATCTGGTATACGAAAAGCTAACATACAACAGAGTTATATTTAAAATAAATTAATAACCCTCGTAAACTTCTTAAACTTAAAAAATAAAAATGAAAACAATTTATAACTAGGTTATAAGATTCAGAACTAAATAAGTTTTAAACAACTGATTTTCTGTGATCGAATTATCGATTAGATCAAGAATCGAAAATCATAAATTTTTCAGTTATAGTTTTAATGACTCAAAAAAATCTAGGTCTTAAATAATTGTTGTCTGTTTTTATTTTTTATTTGTTCACGTTGGATAATAATCATAAAATCTGCAGTTGTTGAAACTACGAAAAACATTTATTATAAGCCACAACATGTTGAAAACATAAGCGTCTTTCTGATGAATAATATGCTGAGGTAGACATGCAATGGCGATCCCACGGTTAGCCATTATTTCACGCGTGATCACCGGTGGTATTTGGAGAAAAAACACTACATAGGTCCGCGAGGGACACGGACAAGTGTTCGAATTTAGAACGCTGACATGAAACGTAATACGAAAAAAGAGTACGAATATAACGACGGTCTTTTGTACATTTTTATTCGTTTTTCTACGTCAGACACTTAAATTTAAATGTCGGTTGCAAGAAAATACATTGGTACATCGCACACAATCAAGAAAAAAATTGACATAATAATTACAACAGTTGTATTCGGTATCCCAAAAGCAACTTGTAAGTATCATTCTAGTAAAATAATTTTGATGTGAAAATTCTTGAGCTAAACACTGAATTTTTAACATTTAATCAGAATTATAATAAAAATACATTCCGATAATTTGATCTATCATGATAAGATGTAAACGTTCAAACGTGCGACGACGACACTGTATCAATTACCAGGATAAATTTATTAATGCTCTAGCTAACCATGTGCTTACGACTCAAAGAGACGTGTAATCGATAATTTTGTTATATTTGTTGATACATGTTTTAATTATTTTGTGGAAGAATTATTACATCGCCAATTTAGAAAATTATAGCGCGAATGGACTTTAATGTTAATACAAATCGGCTCGTTATCTTTTTTTTATATAAAGCTTTGAATCATTAATTTCGCGTAACTGTTTATACATCAGTATAAATAATCAAATTAAAGCGCATACATTTAGTAAACGGGCCTTCATGCACATGCACGCTCTCTGTGACTGCGGTGACGAAGAAGGCGTACCGTTATCCGGAGTTTTTAAATTACACATTATTATTACCGAGGTTTATTGACATTGGATTCCCTTAAATGTAGATCATTCATCGTACAGACGTACCTGATGGAACGGGTTTCCCTCACTCACTCTCATCTCGTTTAATTGTACATATACGATTTAAGAAACCAAAAATTTGATGACCGAAGAATTCTATACACCTAAACAATATCATTCTTCGGATCGTCGAGGATCTATATATAAAAATATTATGTACAAGAAAAAGCTGAGAGCTCTTTAATAACGTACATGTACACTGCTCATATTAAATATATACATATTATAAATATAAATTATATATAAAACAACTCCAACTAACCGTTTTCATAGACAACCCTCTTTTTTATCATACCGCACAACCGGTTTCTTAAATAATGCACCGTTTGAACTCGTGGAGGTTCTTCCCGACCGGTCCGTCCGATTTTCATAATAATTTTCCCAGGTGCACATTACCACAAAATATCAAAAATATTTCATATATATACATATCATAATACTACATTATATCCAGCAATAACGGTATGTACTAGTGCGATCACACACAAAATATATCTCTCTCTTTCTCTTACACACACACACACACACACACACACACACACACACACACACACTGTCATGTGTAAATCATAGATTAATTTGATTTTTAACGTGGGAGTGAATACTGGGATAAAACAATCAATGACCAACCAGTAGTAGCTACAATAAGTATTACAATATACATTTTCATATGCGCATATGAATATAATTGTAACGATACAGCAGCGGTGGTAGTGGCAATGGCAGTGGCAAAAACCAAGTATGAGAGGAAAGCTCTCACAACGATTTACATGTACGTATGATGAAACAGACGTCAAGTATATACAGGCCCTGGAGGTGTGTATAAATGAAAAAATTTGAAAAATTTGAATTTCAATCGGAGAAATCGAATTTTATCGGGAAACCACGTGGTATAACGACGAGTTTGATACAATCACGTTTGTTTTACATACATATACATGTTGGTTCCACGAACTACCAATACGACTACTGTGAAACCGACAGCTTTCACGTCCTATGCACAATATCGCATTTAGGGATCGAATTTGCGTCATGACCGATGACGATGAGGAAAAAAAAAAGCAAAAATCTAAAGATTTCTAACATAGTCGATGCGATATGCATGTGCGTACCACAAGTATACCGACGCTTCCACCAAGTGCTGGTCATCAACCGACGACACTGATAACTGTCGTACGCAGATTTGACATGATCACACTGTTAATTGAAGAGTTCACCTCATATGCTCCTCGAAAATAAAATTATAGAATGGATCCACGGCGTGCTTAACATAATTATAATAATTATAAATTATAAATGGCAGGAGAATTATATTAAATACATATAAGCCACCTCAAACGTTGGTGCACCAGTAATTCGTTAGGTAAATGTATTATTACAACCAGTGGCGGTTCGTGCTATGATGTACTGGAGCACGTGAATCACACAAAAAAAATTATCTACAAAATTATTAGATTTTTGTAGTTAATGATAATTGTTTATTATGTACATAGCCTGTATTTAACAGAAAAATGTATTATTAAAAAAAGTATTAGCAGTTTTTCGAGTTGAGAAGTGTGTCTATTAGTGAATAAATAATTAGTGAAGCGCACATTCGTTATGCTCCGGGCAACCGACACGTCGGTAAGAAATACATGTTAGTTTGAAGCACAAACATTGTGTACACTGGACTTATTTTTATTGTTCAAGGTATTACATCGATTGTGAAAATAAAAATGTTGTGTTTATGTTTCATACATAAGTTTTTTTATTTTATCGTAATTAAGGGCTTATACAGCTTAAAATAATTAAATGTACCTATAAAAAAATTAATAATTTTTTATTCGTTTACATAGATATCTTATAAATTAATTGTACACGACCTTACGTGAACCTCAGAAACCGCCACTGATTACACCGTAAAGTGACAGCTGTATAAAACAATTCATTAGAATCAACTGATAACATTCAAAAAATGATGTCAGTTATTCGTTATAAAATGTATGGAAACATTCAAATTAGAGCTGTAGATAAAATTTTAAGTTACCATTTTCTACTCTTAAAATTGTTTTGAACGAAAATGTTTAATATGATAGTTAATTGCTCCAGTTTATTTCCCTAAATACAGCCAGCTAGTCTATGTGAAATGAACCATTCTGTATGTGTATTAGTAATTATAAATTTTATTTTTTTTCCTTGCGCCAACACCGGAAATGCGTAGGTTATGATATATATACATAATGAAGAAACGTAGCACCTATATGGTAATTGTTTAATTACTTTGTATACCACGGTTACAAGTGGAGAAAAGGACTTTGGATTCGAAAGCATGATAATAATTTTGTTATGTGATTAATCAATTTTATTTTTACAGTATAGATATTCCGTTTTCGTATTTCTTAACCTTCATCACCATTCTAGCACTAATATAAAATTGATTACATTACATACTTCATAACTATAATATAAAAATACACACGCATATATAAATATATATGTTACGGTCCAAGTGGATAAATGATCATTGTAAACATAGACCGGACAAAGTTTACAATGTCCAAGTTATTCCAGCTATGTAGATAATTATTCACTTAAACCAGACATTGAATCCAATGGCCGGCACTAAAAGTGCCAAGTGAACCAAATATATGTAATAATATCTTATATAATTTTATTTTTAACAAAAAGGGAAAATATTTTATTTATATTATTTATTATTTATTTTTACAAGTATTACCATAATAACATTTAGAGTTGCATAAGATTCCAGAAGCTTTATGTTTGCATCTCCTTGTTTTACATTTTGGCCACAAGTGCAGCGGACATAGCCTTGATTATTGATTATCTACTAATGAAACTACTGATAAAAGTTATTGTAGGATGAAGTGCCTAAAATAAATTATAAAATATAACATTCTAAAATACCTCAAATATTTCACATTGTCCACATCAATTCTAGCATTGTATATCTATATAGAAATTAAATATGTATTGTTTACTTTGCCCAAATATCTTAGACATTGTATACAATGTCCGGGCATTGAATTACATTAACTAATTTTTCCACCTGGACGGTAACATATTATATATACAGGGTGGTTCACGGGAATAGGGACAAAAACAAATAGTTATAACTCATGATGTTTTAGACGTAAAATTATTTTATTAATATTTTATCATACACAAATAAGTGCCATTTTAAGTTTTGAAAAGAACATCGAGCATATGACGTCCATCTTGTTCGTAGCACGAAGAAAGTCGATCCAACAAATTTGAGTGAACGCGTTGAAGCAAGTTTTCGTCTATTAATGCAATTTCCGTTTTTATTGCATCCTTAAGTTCGTCTAGTGTACGTGGTTTTGACTCATAAACACGTGACTTTAGATAACCCCAAAGGAAAAAATCGCACATCGTCAAGTCAGGTGACCTAGGAGGCCAATGCACATCTCCAAAACGTGAAATGAGGCGGCCGGGAAACATCTCGCGTACGACGTTCATTGTGGCGATCGCAGTGTGAGGAGGAGCCCCATCTTGCTGAAACCAGACATTTGACGGGTTGATAATTCGCCTTCTTCTACGCAACTCTGATTTTAAAAAGCTATTAAGCATGTCAATGTAACGGGCACTATTGACAGTCATCGTGTTTCCTTGTTCCTCAAAAAAGTAAGGACCAATGATTAATTTTTTTGAAATTGCACACCAAACAGTCACCTTAGAGCTGTGCAACGGAAGTTCGTGGAGGCTTTGAGGGTTTTCTGCAGCATAATAACGGAAATTTTGTTTATTTACAAAACCGTCGAGGTGAAAATGCGCTTCATCACTCATAAATAACAGCATATCGTCATTCACCTCAAATAACGAGAGCATCTCTAATGCAAATTCTGAACGTTGGTGATAATCAGTGGGATTCAACTGTTGAACAATTGTCAACTTATAAGGATGGAAGTTTAACTTACGCTTGACGATGCGTCGAACGGAAGAACGATTAATTTGTAAAGCCTGAGCATGTTTGCGTACCGAACGTCGTGGACTTTGGAGAACAGCGGCTCTTACCCTTTCCGTATTTTCAGGAGTTGTTACAGTACGTATAGGACCAGGTGGCTTCTTTTTTGTAATTATTCCCGTTGTTCGAAAAGCAGTAACCCATCTTATAATTGTTTTCCGATCGGGAACCGCACCGTGACGGCCAATGTTAAAATTAATTCTGAATGCACGCTGTACTTTCACTACCGATTCGTTGTTTTTGACAAATGAGTCGTACGCGAACACACGGTGAACGACACTCCAATGCTCCATTATGGAAACTAAATGGCATTATCTAACGGATCGAATGAGACCTTTCCGACTTACTCACAATCAGCCTACTTCAAGAAAAACCCATCTATTTTTAGCCCTATTCCCGTGACCCACCCTTTATATATATATATGTGTGTGTGTGTGTGTGTATGTATGTATATATAAACTGCCACACACTTTCAACGGCTCTCGTTTGCCAACCACTAAAATATAGATGTACATTTTTTTGAGAGTACTGGATCTCCCCCCAGGAAAAAAAACAGATATATGTTCCTGCAACATAATTTAGTAATAAGTATAGTACATAATTTGTACGTAATTTTATTCTGACTACGGTTTCCAGGTTACGGCTAAAACAAATAAATGTACAAGTTAACTGAAATCTAGGAGGATACTTTGTAACTCCAAATGCCACTGAAATTGAACTATTCCAATAAATAACTAAATTTAATATTTTAAACTTATTCTTATACAAAATATTAACTATTTAATAACTAATTTCCCTAATAAATAAATTGCTTTCGGTTTAATATAATTTAGTTTATTTTTTTTACTCAATACTTTATCCATAGCAAATTGGATAATGTACAAATTGCACAAATTTAAGATGTTCTTTACCCGGATAATGTGTACACTACCCATTTTCGAACTCTAACCGTAACATATAAATGTTTGAAATTGAACGGAATCAGGGCTGTGTAGTGAATCGGAATATAACTACAGTAAAACTCCAATTATCCGAACGTCAATCAACCGGACGTCCAATTAACAGGACGAGACAAAAAATGTTTGATCATTTAATTACTCCGTAAATCAGACTGCTGCTTCATGCTAGTTGGAGCATGGGAAAGAGTAGAAAATCGCACATTGGAAAGGTCATGGAATAAGTTACTGAAGCAAACTAAGGATACCCAAAACGTGGAATTAAATGTTGAAATAGCTGAAATATAAGAGTGTAAAAGCAAAGTTCACGTATTTAGGAATTATAACAAAGAGAATATAAATGAGTGGTGGCTTACGGACTTACAAAGTAGTAGTTTCTGTGATTTACATAAGGTGGTGCACAATTCATTAGTAATACATCTATGTAAACGAGTAAAAAATTATTAATTCTTTTATAGGTAAGGTATATTAAATTATTGTAACATATAAGCTCTGTCTACCATCGCATGAACCCCCGCTGGACATAAAAGATCCTGAATATCAAATACTTTCAGATGATGAAATAGTCCATGGCTTATTTAAAGATGATTCTAAAAGAGAGGAATGACTAACTGACAATTTGACTAAAGGTGAAAATGGAGCCATCTCATTCTGAAGCTTTTAATGTGTTAGATTTGGTTTTTAAATGGTTTGGGAGGCAAGAAGAATTGAACACCACTCAAATGTTGCAGTTAAGGAGATTGAGAGACATAGTTGTTCTAAAGAGAAAGTCAACTATGAAGTACACTAAAATATAATTTTTCAAAAAAAATAAATAAACAAATAAAAAATGCCCCAAGTCAGATTTCTGTATTTTTAAAGTACGTTATTGTATTAAAAGCTTATTATTTTTTTCTAAGTTAAATGTTATAATAAAATAATTTGTTTATTGTTACAAATTTCATATTATATTACAAATAATTAATAAATACATCCATACAATATATTTATACAATTATATAACTTTTGATACGTCTTATGTCAATATTTGCTTATCCGGACCACCCTTGACATAAACTAGTCTAGATAATCAAAGTTATACTGTATACTAATAAAGTAAAAAAATACCTACTACGGCGAATAATTTATCAATATGAACGTATTAACGTATTGTATCAGGGGTAACAACAAATTATTTTTTATAGTTCATTATTTCAGTAAACGGTCGATATGTATATATATATAATACATAGTATTTATATGAATAAGAAATATCGTGTGGAAAATAAAACGTAGAATTATATAAATGAATGACATTGTATGTCTATTATTACAATACAAAGAGGTCAATTGTGGTCGTAGGAGAAAAACATCATTGAAATATACAAAACAATTATATATATATATGCGAAGCGGCATTACAACATTTATAATCTGACACCTATAGGTCAGTTTGGAGAACAAGGCGAGTACGTAATGACTAATAAGTAATGTACAGGCATATAATATAATAAAATATGTTAATCACAAATGCAATAAGCAATGTTTATATGCATAGTAATATCCGGTCACACCGAGCTTTCTCATATTTATACGTAATATTAATATAACTCAGTAGCGGCTCGTGCTATGGTGTACTGGAACACTTTAACCATCCAAAATAATTATACATAAAATTCTAAGATTCCTGTGGTAAATCATAATTCGTCATTATGTACATAGTCTGTAATTATCAAAAATATTTATTAAAAAATAAAATGTTTGCAGCTTTTCAATGCTATTTATATGCAAAATAAAATTTCAAGAGTAGCTTTATGAAAGCATGAAATGTATTTGTTTCGTACTCTGCTATTTTAGATTCTGAACGAAGTGATGGAATTAATTGGTTTTACAATGATGTGTGTTTTTTTTTTGTTTTTAGATTCTGAACGGAGTGAAGAATGTATTGATTTTACAATGATGTGTGTTTTTTTTTTTTTTTTTTTTTTTTTTTTTTTTTTTTTTTTTTTTGTGTCTGTCGACACGTTTTGGGGCAGTAAAAATGCTTCGATTGCCTTATGTAGAAACTTTTCTGAAAGGAAAGTGAATCTATTTGGTACTTTGGGGGGTCAAAAGTTAAAAATTTCCAATATTTTTTAAATGCGACGGGAAAAACCATAAAAAAATTTGGGAAAAACGGGAGTTTTTACGCAAAACCAGTTTTTGACATAATCAAATTTTTTATTTTGCTATAACTCAAAAACTAATCGATGTAAATACTTGAAATTTTCACCAAATGTTTAGATTAGCGTTCTCTATACACCATTAAATTTTCAAAGTATTTTGACTTTTATTAAGCTATTTATAGACAATTGAAATTTTCAATATTTTTAAGTATTTTTTTTTTAAATAACGATAAAATTTTTTTGGCTGCCTAGAAAATCTTGAAAATTTAATACAAGGTTTCTTATAAGTTGTTCCTTAACTGATAAAAAAAAATCTAAAATCGTAAGTCACAATTTTTTTTTATATGTGCTCAAAGTTACAATTTATACGAAATATGTAAAAATCACGATAATTTGCAAGTTATTTTGTAGATAAAAATTCATAAAATTTTTTCTGTTCATACTTAAGGTTCAAAATTTTAACACGAGGTTATGTATAAGCTACTCTTCAAAAATCTTTAAAAAAATTTCTACCGGAATTAGATGAAAAAATTTTATGACTGTTTGAAATTTAAATATTTACGAAATTGCATAAAATAGCGATTTATTCTCAAACGATTTTAAATATTTTTTATAATTCAAAAAGTATAAGTCGCAGATTTTTGAAATTTCTACCAGCTGTTAAGATTGGTATTTTCTTTATGTCATATTTTTTTTAAAATATTATATTGATTTTTAAGCCACTTATAGGCATTTAAAATATTCGATTTTTTTACATTTTTTTTTTATAATCGGTGATAAAAAAAATTTGGCTTGTACAAAATACTTGAAAATTTAATAGAAGATTCCACAGAAGTAGTTCTTAAAGTCATTCAAAAATTATTAAAATCCATACGCACAATTTTTTTTTATAAGCGTTTGAACAGCGAATATTGACAAAAAATTACATGTAAAATATAATATACTGTATAATATTCTAGACTGACAAAGATATTGGTTTTTTTTAAAATGCTCTAACTCAAAAATGAAAAACCGCAACAACTTGAAATTTTCACCAAATCTTTATATTGACGTTCTCTATACATGGTTAAGATTTCAAAGTATTTTGACATATTTTGACTTATTTATAGACAATTTAAATTTTCGATTTTTGTTAAATTTTTGTTTTTAAACATCTATAAAATTTAATTGATTGAGCGAAAACTCTTGAAAATTTTATACTAGGTTTATAATAAGTTAAAATTATCGTAACTAAAAAATATCGGTGATCGGTTAACTCAATTTTTTTTTATAAGCCCTTAATTCTCAAATTTGTATAAAATGTGTAAAAATCACGATAATTTGCAAGTTATTTTGTAGATAAAAATTCATAAAATTTTTTTTGTTCATACTTAAGGTTCAAAATTTTAACACTAGGTTATCTATGAGCTACTCTTCAAAAATCTTTAAAAAAATTTCTACCGGACTAAGAGGAAAAAATTGTATGACTGTTTGAAATTTAAATATTTACGAAATTGCATAAAATAGCGATTTATTCTCAGACGATTTTAAATATTTGTTATAATTCAAAAAGTATAAGTCGCAGATTTTTGAAATTTCTACCAGCTGTTAAGATTGGTATTTCTTTTATGCAATATTTTTTTCAAAATATTATATTGATTTTTAAGCCACTTATAGTCATTTAAAATATTCGATTTTTTTACATTTTATTTTTATAATCGGTGATAAAAAAAATTTGGCTTCTACAAAATACTTGAAAATTTAATCGAAGATTCCACAGAAGTAGTTCTTAATGTCATTCAAAAATTATTAAAATCCATAGGCACAATTTTTTTTTATAAGCGTTTGAACATCGAATATTGACATAAAATTACATGTAAAATATAATATAATGTAGAATGTTCTAGACTGACAAATGATATCGGTTTTTTTAAAATGCCCTAACTCAAAAACGAAAAACCGCAACAACTTGAAATTATCATTAAATCTTTATATTGACGTTTTCTATACATGGTTAAAATTTCAAAGTATTTTGACATATTTTGACTTATTTATAGACAATTTAAATTTTCGGTTTTTCTAAATTTTTCGTTTAAAAATAAAATATACTTATATAATATTTATAAATAACATTGTATTATATTCTAGACTAACATATGAACTCCGTTCAGAATCGTTATTCGTATACAATGATATCTATCATTGCATTCAAATTTAACAAATCCATTATAATAATGACCTATCCTATAAGCGAGGTGCACTCCACCCCTAACTGTACAGCAGAGCGAGGCCCATCCGGTTCTTTTTTATTTTTTATTTATTTTTTTTTTTTTGTGTCTGACGACATTTTTGGCAGTAAAAATGCTTCGATTTGCTTATGAAGCAACTTTTCTGAAAGGAAAGTGAATGTAGATGGTACTTTGGCTAGTCTAAAATCCAACTTTTCAATTCTTTTTAAAAAAATCGCAAAAAACGATAAAAAAAATTACAAAAAACCGGGAAATTTTACACAAAATCACATTTTTACAAATTACATTTTTTTTAAATGCTCTAACTCAAAAACTAAAAATCGCAACAACTTGAAATTTTCACCAAATCTTTATATTGACGTTCTCTGTACATGGTTAAATTTTCAATGTATTTTGACATATTTTGATTATTGATAGACAATTTAAATTTTCGATTTTTGTAAAATTTTTGTTTTTAAACATCTATAAAATTTAATTGGTTGAGCGAAAACTCTTGAAAATTTTATACTAGGTTTATAATAAGTTAAACTTATCGTAACTAAAAAATATTGGTGATCGGTTAACTCAATTTTTTTTATAAGCCCTTAAAGCTCAAATTTGTATAAAATGTGTAAAAATCACGATAATTTGCAAGTTATTTTGTAGATAAAAATTCATAAAAAATTTTCTGTTCATTCTTAAGGTTCAAAATTTTAACACTAGGTTATCTATAAGCTACTTTTCAAAAATCTTTAAAAAATTTCTACCGGACTTAGAGGAAAAAATTGTATGACTGTTTGAAATTTAAATATTTACGAAATTGCATAAAATAGCGATTTATACTCGAACGATTTTAAATATTTGTTATAATTCAAAAAGTATAAGTATCAGATTTTTGAAATTTTTAACAGCTGTTAAGATTGGTATTTCCTTTATGACATATTTTTTTCAAAATATTATATTGATTTTTAAGCTACTTATAGGCATTTAAAATATTCAATTTTTTTACATTTTATTTTTATAATCGGTGATAAAAAAAATTTGGCTACTACAAAATACTTGAAAATTTAATAGAAGATTCCACAGAAGTAGTTCTTAATGTCATTCAAAAATTATTAAAATCCATAAGCACAACTTTTTTTATAAGCGTTTGAACAGCGAATATTGACATAAAATTACATGTAAAATATAATATAATGTATAATATTCTAGACTGACAAATGATATCGGTTTTTTTAAAATGCTCTAACTCAAAAACGAAAAACCGCAACAACATGAAATTTTCACCAAATCTTTATATTGACGTTCTCTATACATGGTTAAGATTTCAAAGTATTTTGACATATTTTGACTTATTTATAGACAATTTATATTTTCGATTTTTCTGAATTTTTCGTTTCAAAATAAAATATACTTATTACAATATTTATAAATAACATTGTATTATATTCTAGACAAACATATCATCTCCGTTCAGAATCGTTTTTCGTATACAATGATACCTATCATTGAATTCAAATTTAACAAATCCATTATAATGACCTATCCTATGAAGAGTCGCATTTCACCCCCAAGTGTACAGCAGAGCGAGGCCCATCCGGTTTTTTTTTTTTGACTGTACAAAACAAATATGCAAATGATACAAGTTCTCTGCCCTAATAATAAGTTATTTTTTTAATTTATTATTATTCTACTGTGACGAAGAGCATATACAGCTTAAAATAATTAAATGTACTTATACATGTAACGAAATGAATAATTTTTACCCGCCTACATACATATCTTACAAATTAATTGTGCATCGCCTTATGTGATTCTCAGGAGCCGCTACTGTTAGAATCCTACAGTCGATAACTTGGATGCCAATTTTTTAATTATTGGTATGTTTAACGGACGCAAAAAAAAAAATTATAACTATTATTGGGTTCATATCAAATAATATAATAAAAGCTTATAGCCACCCGAAATTATTTCATAAGTCGAATGGTAATTCTATCTCCTCCTTTTTCCACTCAATTATATTTATTACGTACAAATAACTACAGTATTATTGATATATTAATACAGCGGTTCCCAACCTTTTGATATCAGCGTACCGCTTGCATATTTCGGAAAATGTCCACGTACCACTTTACTTAATAATCTCTTATTCTTTTTATTTTCTCTTATAAACAAATAAACTAAATTACAGTTTATAGTTAAAGCTATTTTTATGATTAACTTTTTCAATTTAAACTACATAAATACATATGCAAAGCATTTAATGCACAAAAAAAAAACAATGTAAAATATTTACAGTTATTATTAATTGTAATGAATATAAATGCATAATTTAATGTGACAGTTTATGTTTTATTTATTAAATGAATGAGAACGTCAATACCGAGCTTTATGCTGGTTACTTTAAGTTTGAAACTGTCTTCTACATTCGTTTTGTTCCTATGTCATAGGTATTTATAAAATCAGCTTATATCAAATATTATCGAACGGTAATAATTTGAAAAAAAAACTATTCCTTTAAAATAAATTACCTCCTCGTACCACCTATAGGTTAGGTTACGAGCTTTCTGCGTACCATTTGTGGTACGCGTTCTTCAGGTTGGGAACTGCTGTATTAATACTATATTTATAAATTAAATACTATATTAAATTTTAATAAATCGTATTGGCCGCTATATTATTACGTATATCTATATATACTTATGAATTTAAATGCATTATGCGTATAAATCTATCAGTGTTTCACAAGTCTGAAATACCACCATTGGTCTAAACAACTAAAAGCTTTTTCTCCTAAAAGCAAAAACAACGCCGCTTACGGGTTATGAAATTTAATAATGCATATAATATTTTATTATTATTGTTATTATTATTGTTATTATTATTATTATTATTATTATTATTATTATTATTATTATTATTATTATTATTATTATAATTATTATTATTATTATTATTATTATAATTATTATTATTATTATTATTATTATTATTATTATTATTATTATTATAATTATTATTATTATTATTATTATTATTATTATTATTATTATTATTATTATTATAATTATTATTATTATTATTATTATTATTATTATTATTATTATTATTATTATTGTTATTATTATAATTATTATATACGTAAATGCATCATCCGTAATCTTATAAACGTAAATTGATAAATAAATCAACAGTTTTTATCCGATTCCTGCAGCCGAAGACTGAGGATTGATTTGTTTATTTTTTAGTTTTTGGCCATATCCGATTTCATTTCCAACGCGTGTATCTGACTAACCACTCAAGTGCGTAGAGTCACACCAGATTATACTTTATAACGTATTCGTATTAGTTATACATTGTCAGCAAGTTATTTCCACACAACCGTACTTTTACTTGTATTTATATAATTATATATATATGTAATAGTTTTTATTATTTATACGTTTGCGTTTTGTTGAATGTTTATTGCGCCGGACAATATTTATTTTCTCAAAACACAAGTAAATGTCGTACAGTTATAAGAAGAAAAAACACGTACACGACAGTATCTCATAAACCATTTGCATATAATTACCTATACATATATTATATACTATAAATTAAAATTTTAATAGTTCGAGAGTTTTGTTTAATAAAAAATGGTGATGTGTAATCAATATACATACCACATATTATTTATATGCACTATTTCAAAGACACCAATAACGTTTATAAATGCCAAGGACAATTATAAATCTTATTTATTGCATTACAGGTACCTACAGTATAAAAATATGTAAGTTCATTACGTACCTTAAGTATGATATAAATATATTTATATTATACTTGTAAATATTACGGCTAGTATCCAAAAAATGGCTTAACTTAAAATTAGCCGGGTTAATCACAAGTTTAGCTTATGCTATTAGCTAATGTCAAATTTTTGGATTTTAACCACCAATATAAATGGTTAAATTAATCTTAACATCAGCCGATAAAATTAGTATTATCGAACCTCTTTCAGTTAATGAATAAATAACATTAGCCATAAAATTAAAGCTGAATTTTAATTTGTATTGATATCTTGGGAAGTTGAACGGAGGTGAACCATACAAATATATATTTGCAATAATATCGATTCTACAATGTATACTAAATATTGTTTCCAATTATGCGTATTTTTATATTATTTTAAAATGTATATTGAATGCAATATTTATCTGCATTCGGTTTTATTCAATGCGTGTCCGATAAGGACTATCCGTGATTATCTATTAGCTAGTCAATTTTGGTTAAAGCAGTTAAAATACCAGCTTTTGGTGTGGCGTCCTCTTAAGTACTTCATATAAAATATCTTGTTTAATAGATTTATTATCGTACGAGTTTAAAATGATTATAAACATATTTACAACAATTGTAATATTATACTCCAGTTTAACGTGTAGTAAAAAATAAAAATAATCTATTCTAATTTTTAAAGTGTCCATCATTAAATTTATATATTTTGTAATAGTTACATCGTTGAATTATTTGTTTTGATAATATTATTTATTCATTAGACATGTGCAGTTGGATAATATTAATTTTTGATGATAAAGTGGATAGTGTGATTATCTGGCTAATCTTAAAATTATGCATTCTTCGGACACTAGCCATAACATTTATAATATAATACGCGTTTCTTTTAATTAATATTATGTACCTATATAAGGGTAACATGTATAATAGATAAACATAAACAACTGAAGAATTTATTATTTTTAATTTTTTTGTTAATACATCGTCATAAGATACTGATACACTTAGAAAAATAATAATAATAATATAAAATTAGACCATTTTTACACCGCACATTGTAATGATCTACAGTTACATTACTATTAATATTATAATATTATTTTACAATACATTTTAAACTATAGAGTAAGTATAACTAAAGAGTAAGTCTAAAAATAAGCTTCGATAAAAGTAATGAAGCGAGCTGTGATAATACAACTATACTTACATACTATTATTAATATTATTTGCATTTATTTTGTAAACGGTTTTTAAGTGAAAATGATTAAATTTTGTTTTTACGAAATTTCTATTAAACGATTTTTTTTTTTTGAAGAACCATCAGATTTATTTAGCAGTGAATTGATTTTATATACATAGACGCTCACAAATAAGTCACTAACAACATATAGCGCGACAATCCTGTTAAACGCTCATAAAGATCACCTTCACCATCCTGTAAACATTGGTAATTCGTATCTATATATTACCTACACCAGATACGAAGTATAACTAAGAAAAATTCGATAAGCATTCAATGACTCAAGTGATCGACACATTTCCGTCACAGCTACGATTAATATACATAAGAATTATGACAAATAAACAATATATATATATATATATATACATAATGTTTGCAAAGTCGTAGAATGGGTGCAGCGTGTAGTGTGTGTGTATACATATACACATTAATGCTTTCAACGCTTACAATGCGGTTTAATAATAATGACCGACTGCACGACGGTGTGCGATGATGCAGATGGTCTGAGCGTTTAAATCTCTTTTGAAATCAAAGACGTGTGCGCGTTTACATATGTGTAATATACATCAACGTGATGAATACAAAATTAGTTTCTAATAAGAGTTAATATTGTAAAGATTGGCGAGCAGTAGAGTTTTCATAGATATGTATGTGTGTTTATATTCATATAATACGTTATGATTACACAAATACGTGTATATTTACGACGATGACGGTTAGTGGGTCAACTGAGCGAGCGACAAACTCGAAATTGCTATTTGTACAATGATCATTATACTAATATATATATATATATATATATATAAATGGACGTACTAGTTTTTTCTTCACTATATTCAATCTATCTATGCACGAGCGCGCACACGCACGTGCATTTGCATAACGCATCAAACTTCGTTCTCCTGAAACCGACACGCATACAATATTGATCGCTCAAATCTTTCAAGTACTAAACGATACTAAATGTGAACACACATTATAATATATATCTTGTGAACTTTAAAACTGCAAGTGATAACGATATCGTAATCGTATAACATATAGCTACGATTCCTCCACTACTATAGCAACGGTTAAATATTACATGTATTTTATTTACACTTCTACGAGAGACGCATAATATACCTCATACAATGATCCTCAAGCAAATAAACACATACAATTCAAAATACTTTATTGATCACATATGTACATATATCTTACAAGCATATTGTTATTGGGTTTTGCGAAAATCGCATCCGAATTCTTGTGGATTGTTATTGAACGAATTCAAATGATGGTAATCCATTCAGTTTTCAGTCGTTATTGGCATGCCATTTGTATACAACACATAAATTACAACGTATAAGCACGCCAAAACATTTATCCGCGGAGTCGATCGTAACTGTATATATAATACACATACTAGCTGCATGTAGTGTTTTTAAATTACTATTATAAACTATATTATTATATTAGCATATACACACTACGAGAAACATCATCATTATAGGAATCTGAGACTATGCCATGATGCCGATACAATTGAAAATATGTGCAAGACCAATTCTCATGGTTCCAGAGAAAGTATTAACTCGTACATATGGGTACCTTATTGTATGTAAACCGTTGAATTATTAATATTTCGTGATTTAAAATATACGCGCATGCGCGCTCGTATGTATATATGTGTGTGACATATCAATCGAACATTAATATATATATATATATATATATATATATATATATATATATATATATATATATATATATATATATATTTACTTTTTACAAAACCACGCAGATATTGAAAGTACCCTTTTTGTTTTTTTTAATCCAAAATAAACTTTATAGAATGATACTTAGTGGCACTATATGTAAATATATATATTTATAAATACTCGCGTAGACGACGTAAAGGTATGGTTTCCCTGCAGCGTCTAGACGTGGCGTCTGGACGCGGCGTCTGACGCCGAGACCCTAGATTATGTATTTCGTGTGTGACTGGTTTCTCTACACGCGTTTGACGCGGCGCGTCTATCCGTTTGACGCGGCGTCAGGCGTTAGTACTAGTCCGGACTAGTGTTGCGTTGTTACGCCTGGCGTCAATAAGTCAAAATTTTCATTTTCCTCCACAGAGGACGAGGCTTTAATTAATCTCGTGCAAAACAACAAATGTATTTTCGATAGTAGCCATAAAAATCTTAAGGATAATACTATTAGAGATATTATTTGAAAAAATATATCCGATGAAGTAGGAAGATCAAGTACGTATTGAAAATATAATTCTTAATTATTTATAGTTAGTTTTTCCTCCAGAGATATTGGCTCAGGTATACGTAATGTAGGTTTTTTATTATTTCTTCTTGAATCAAAGATAAAATAAAATAAAATTGTTGACGATTTAGACGCAAAAATTTCCGAAATTTTTCTTCGTCGTTAATGAGATGACCACCAATCAAATTTTTAAAGAATCCTTCGGAGTTCTTCGTGGAAAACAAATTATTAAATGGTTTTCTTTTTTTGGAATTAAGTTCATTCGTTTTCCACTTCCTCATCATGAAGTAATAACTCGCAAATTATATTATTATTATAATGTTCAAAATTAAATTTTAATTCATTGTGAAAAATGTGAAAATTAGAACTTATAAAAATAAAAACTGGGAGTGAATGAGACAACGGTCGCAGTGGTTATGATTTAATTTTGTAAAATCAAACTAATATAGTGGCATAAAATAATAAAATCTATGGCGTCTGACGCTACAGAGAAAATAGGGCAAACGCGGCGTCTGGACGCTGCAGGGAAATCGTACCTTAAGGGAAACGATACACAAACATTAGATATGTAGAATATCCATAATAGGGAAAAAAATATTTTTATAAAAATATAATTTTGCTCTTTCTTTATAACAGAGTATAGTAGTAATTGATATTCCACAATATCATAATGAATTTATTTTTCACTTGAAACTTTTCCTGCAGTAGCAGCAGTTCAGTTATCACTACAGCAATATATATGACGTGCATACAAATAGATATATTAAACCTAATATAACTCACCATAAGCAACGCGATAAAAAAGATTCATAGAATACGCGTATAATATATTTATGTTATTTTTTACTAAAATATATTATACGCGTATTCGATGAATCTTTTTTATCGCGTTGTTATTTTTTACTATTTACTATTCGGCATGCATTTAACAAGTGCATATGTATATACATTGTAGTAAAAAGTATAAAATCTGTCCAGTACAATATATTATTACTATAGTACGCAAAACTCGTACGTTTGAACGCTATACTGAACGTTACGAAATATCAATCCAGTTCTATTGTGTCCACTGTGGGTACATTATAAATATGTACTACGCCGATCAACTTCTATCTGATAAAATTATAAGTTTTATCTTTGCGGTTAATATTAAATTAAATAGTACGGTAGACATCACTTAATTGATCGAAAATTACATACTACAATTTCTAAATAAAGGAATTTAACTTGTACAACATTATCATGTAAAACCAAAAGATTCTCGTTAAGAGGTTTTCGAACGATTTTAATGCTCTTTTTCAGTAGTGTGTACAATCACAAATCAGGGTAGATAAGGCGTCGATATGCGCAATCGCTTTCTACGGCGCAGATGCGCAAAAACGATACGTTAACGAGTATTATATATCGTTGTTTGAATGACTTGCCCACACAAAGTCTACCGGAAAAAAATTCGTGCCTGCCAGTCTGTATTTGTGTGTGTATGTGTATCGATTGTTTACTCGAAAATCGCGATAACAATTCATAACAGTATTATAAGGTTTTATAGACCAGCTATAAAGAGCGCTATTTAACCGAGGACATTTATTGTAATGTGCAATATCGTAAACCCTTATTACAATATCTAAAATTGTGTGAATGGCACACTTTATGTAGACAATAAGTTAAGGACATACTACATAATCTGAAAGTGTGTAATAAAATATTATTCACTGAAGTCATAAAAACGGATTATTTTAAATATTATAGAATCGGATTGCACTAAATTAAAAAAAAAAAAAAAAAATTTTATATAAATGACTTTAATTAATTTAAGAAAAAAAACTCATCATTAATAACACAATAAGTTTTAGGCTATGAACATTTATTTTAAATATAGTGTATAATACAAAAAACTAAAAAATATATACCTTGTCTTATTGATACATAATTATTAAATTTGTGTATACATTAATATTGCTGTAACATCCGTCGTGTATACGATATCGTCGGCCTAATTCGCAAAGGTAGTATGTCCAAAATGGTAAATCTTACAGGATAAGAAAAAATAATTTAGTAAATTCACATTATTCAAATAGGTATTGATATGTTTTTCTTTAATTTTCTTTAAGATAATATAATGAAATCGAAAATTTGATTGTATCAACAGACGCGGTTTTGTTTCTTTATTTTGTCAGTTAATAATCCCAAAATGACAAATAATGGAGAAACGACTTTTGCGAATTAGGCCGACGATATGCTCAATTTATAGACGGTACCGATGTAGGGAAAATTTTGTTTTTCGACAATGTAAAAAGTGCCAAGAGTCCTACCGACAGCAGAGCAAATTGACACTGCATTTAGTTATTGATGGGCGACGTATTACTCTTCTCACAACTGGTTCGTGCACGATTGAAAGTATTTTCTCTACCTCCTCCCCTTTCGTGACAATTTAACAAATTTCTGTACCGTGGGCAAAACTGCACTTCGTTTGGTGATAAATACCGTACGTGCGTGTTATTCGGACAGTTGACTTTAACATATATAACAATATAATATATAAATACGAGTCACACACACTCAGAAGATAAGGTTCATACGAAACAAGGGTCTCCCACACAAATGGTGTTTATAATGTGTTCATCACCGTGGTCGGATAAACGCGTGCGCCCGGGTAATTGAATACTGAACTCGATACGCGCGGAACACAATTGCGGAATAAAGTCTGAAAAACTGTTATCATCCGAACGGTTGCTTATATTATAAATAATACCCCAGTTGTTGGGGTGAGTTTTACAACAGATGTCTCCGATGTTTCCCCTAAATTTAGTAATATATATATATATATATATATATATATATATATATATATATATATATATATATATATACACACATCCATTTGTTTCTATTTTTGGTCGTTCGTCTAGCACACAATCCGCTATTCAAACCCTTGATAAAAACAAATATTATATTTATACGGAATTTTTGTAAACGTGATGTTTTAGTTTAATTTATTATATAAAAAAGAAACATGAATATAAATATAATATTACAAAAATAAAAATTATGTAAATTATAAATTAAATTATATTCATTTTTTAAAACTTTTATGACAGAAATATAAAGGTTTATTAATGAAGCATGTTTATATATATATATATATATATATTTTAGTTCAAATAAAATGTTACGGAAATTCTTAAAATGATTAATTGTAATGATTATACAATCATATGATTGTTGATTTATGTATCAGCCATACAAAAAAAAGATGATCGTTAAATTGTAGAATTATACTTACAGTTTAAATAATCGGTTAGGATTAATTTTTAGCTAAATCAAGTAATTAGGTTGGTATACGACATTTATAATATTTCATGCATAATACTTCATAACATTTATAATATTTATGATTTATATAAATGAACTCAACCATAATATTTTAACAAAATTTTTATGTCATTACGATTGTATCTCGAAATCAACATTACTCGTAGATAATTTTATTCTGAAAACAGTAACACAACAATTTCAATTAATATTCTTCACATACTATTGATATATTCTTGATTCGTGTTAGTATAAAAAAGTATTAAACACTACTGCGTTCAAGCTCGTTTAAGTTTCTTATTCTATTATCTCACTCTAACCTAAAATAACATTTGCTCCCGCCTTATTTATTGGATGCTTCAGTTTTAATAAAATCTTCGTGCATAGATGTAATTTGCTTGGGTAATTTAAAATATAATTCATTGGTCATCAAAATACGATTGCGATAACAAAGAAATACAAATTCTATGAATACATCCTGAATAGAGAATAATTCATCGTTAATACGAGTATTTTAAAAGTTAAGTTATAGAACATAAAAAATAAATAGACTGGAGAAGAAAAAATGACAAAATCAAATCATCTTGTTCCATGACGACAGAAATAACTAATAATATAAATTGGCATATTTCTCTGAAATAATCACCAGTTGCGATGCAAACTCACTGTAAAATTTAATATGGTGGTAAACAAGGATGAGATAAAAGTTCGTCACATGTACATGCCGTGCATATATATATATATATATATATATATATATATATATATATATATATATATATATATATATATGTTATTAGTACTTACATCTCACACAAGCACACGCACCCAAACACCGACAAACGACAACGTTGAAAATATCAATAAAAAATAAATAAATAAAAAAAATGAACGAAGAAATAAAAAAATCCATAATACTAATACATAGGTACGTTGCAGAGAACAATGCGAAGACGGTTGTAAAACCGAAGCCGTAATAAGATCGGATTTATTGGTGATGTTGATATCAATATAGCCATCAATCAGCACCGGGAGGTCAACGAACGAGCTCACACCTTGACGCAGCGGCAATGGACACTATAAGAGCAAATCGTCAACATATTGCATATTAATATAACCTATAATCATTGTCAAACATAAATATATGACAGATATATTTATCAACGATTTTGATTTAAAAATATATTAAATTACATATTTACATTTGATGACGACTCTGGCGACCTTTGTTTAATGAATATTTTCTCCGCACGTTTTAAACATAACATTGTAATTTTATCATATTATTCAAACTTGTGTTAGCACTTTCTTAACAAAAATTACCTATTCCATTTTTAACACGCAGTCTTGTTTACATACATATATAAGCATTTAACATATTATACATGTAGCGGTGTATCTACATATTGTGTCGGGTTTTCGTCCAACACACACACATTCTCAAACCAACTCTGACGTTGGTCTCACGACTGTTTTTGTAATGCGTTTCGTACGTTCGTAATAATATATCACAAAGTATGTACCCGGCCTAACCCTTTCTATTTAATATAGTCTCTACTTCAAACACCCATTTTTAATTTGTGTGTGTGTGTGTATATAATATTATATTATATTATATAAGAAATAGCGTTGATAATAAATAGTATCATTTATATTCAATGGCATTAGACGCATTAAAAAAGAATACTACATATGTACAATTAGCAGATGTTTCAATCAGATGTAGATTTTTCAAAGACTATATCACACGATTGGTTAACAATATGATTAGCAGTCAACTGCAGAGTTCTCGGACACCATTACTAAAATACAATTGCATATCTGTAAGTACATTCATCACCATAGACTAGTTCAGTAGCGTATTTTCAGAGTAGAGGGTCCCGGGTCTTGACCCTTCAGAAGAATAAAAAGTTCAAAATTCATAAATGACTTAATACGAAGATAGAGAGAAAAAGAACATTAATTTATATCATATGGTTGTAATTAACTCTTTATTTTTATTTATAAGTGAAACCTGACTTAACGGACACCTCTCTTAACGGACAAAATGTCCAGGTCCCGGCAAAAAGATAGGCATTCTAATGTATTTCGACCTGTCTATAACGGACTCCTTTTATTACGGACACGGACACTAATATTTAACCCAAAAATGTCATAACGGACAAAAATACATACTACGAAACAGCGACGATAAGGAACGCAATTAGCTCTGATGATACAGCTGTAATTTTAGATGACATTCCAACTGAATTAAATCCTGTGGAAGCCGATGATGAGCAACAAGTTGATAAAGAACTAAAAAATTCTGAAATTAAGACGTTTGCAAATTATTCAGAAGCTCTTGAATAGTTTAATCATCTGAAAGAATTTTATTTAAATAAAGGCGATGAAAAAAGATTTTCATATGTGAGCGAATTAATTATCCATCACAAGTTGGAAATGATCAAATCGAAGTTCAAAAAACAAACATCAATAGAATCATTTTTAAGAAATAATTAATAAATTTATATAAATAAAGTATAATAAATTAATATAAATATAAAATGTATAATAATTTTATAATGTCTCATTGTATGTATATAATATAAAAACAATAATTAAAATTACATTTATAATGTATGTGTATAATATATAATATTAATAAAGATTATAACTCATACATATTATAACAAATAAAACAATACAAAAAATGTATAGATTATGCTTGTAGATTAATTTTATTTTTATAACATTGAAACCTGTCTACAACGGACACCTGTCTATAACGGACAATTATTTTGGTCCAGTCCGTTATATACAGGTTTCACTGTAACAATAGAATAATATAATACTTAATTCATACATCATGTGAATTTTTTATAATATTGGAAAATCGCTTTTTTTATAAAAATGTAATAACCTCCCACAAGAAATTTAAAAATTCGCCACTGGTCCAGTTATCGGAAATAATAATTATGTTAATTAATATTTAACCGCAATTTTCATAATAAAAGATAACAACGGTAATAAAATAAATACAAAACCATAGCGTCTAAAAAGTGAGATATGTAGTTGGATTTAAAAATTACATTTTCGTAATTATATACAAGTGCATTCCTATTTAATACAATAGTTATTTAAAATTATGCACTATTATTACAACAAATACTAAGCTGCAATATAAAATAATCAACCGATAAAATGTAATTTAAATTAATTCTATTACCTATTCTTACGACATAAGTACGAGAAATTCCGCAACATCTGCAGTATAATTCACGATTCAGGCCGATTAGTTTTAGATGTATACTTTCGCTCGTCGACGCTTTTGATAATTAACTTGTAATAACAATACGACTAAAATAATAATTGTATTGTTATTTAAGTTGAGCAAAAATTCAATCAATTAGCGCATCAATTGGTTTCCGGATAGAGTATTTACGGAATCAATAAAAACCAGATTGCGTACAGCCATGGATCAGAATTCTAATAATTCCATTAGCTCCTTTTCGACTCTGACTAGAAATGGATTTACAAACATTTTTTATATATATTTTTTTACAAGGAATCCATAAAACCGGACACGTGGTATTAGCGACAGCGGGTTTCTCTAGTCGTGAAAGGGTCTAACCTAATTGTTTCCATCCGTATAATAAACATCATTCGGATGCGTACAGGGTTGATAATGATCTTCAATTAATAAAACTACAATTGAGAAGTGCAAGAAAAAAAAACATTTAATTTCATTTTTACGTATATTATACCATATGATAAATATAATATATTGTTGCTTGGAGTACTAGTATAAAGGTTATCAAGAATATAATAATAGGAGTCAAACAATAACTTTTTTCTTTTACCAGAGCACTTTTGTCTCACGCTCTATTCGCTCACATGTACCTATATGAACATCTGAATAATTTTTATTCATCGTTGTAGCACTGAATACTGATAACTAATTAATGGTTCTAATTCAGTATACTTAATTTGAATATGGCTTTCTATGCTTTTTAAAATACTTTAATCATGGCAAACGAATCACAAATTATTGGATAGGTACATTATAAAATTTTTCCCGTGGAAAATTACAAATAAACTTTTTATTTGATCTACAAATTTATCTTATATGATTTTTTGAAACACAGAGATGAATACAAAAATAATTTAAGTAAATTAATAATTAGGTATTGTGCAAAGAAATAATATAATTTACTTATTATACGCAACCAGAGCTTTTCAATTATACAGAAAGAATTCAAATGGATTATCTAATAAATTTAATTTGCATGAGAACTTTACATGTTTATTTTTCATTTATTAGAATAAATATTGATTAAACACGAAAGTTAAACGGTACATTAACATGAACAACATCAAACTCTTAAAAATTAATCCATCGAGTTGTAAGAAAACACAGATAATGTAAGTACGGATTAAATATCATTAAAATCTTGAAGTTCAAATATACATTGGATATTTCTACACTTATGTATCAATATAATAATAGTGCTTGGCACTAATTATTGTCTGTTCGCTCTAAATTTAAATATTTTATACTTGTATTTTTACGTAACATTTTTCTTAGTTATGTTATTATGTCTGTTCGCTCTTTATCCTAATATTTTATATTTCTTGTTTTGTAATTTATGTAACTTTTTCCTAATTGTTATGCTAATATTCTATGTAATTGGGCACGTCCCGTTTTTTCAATAAATAAATAATTAAACATTTCTTGGCATATAGATATTATGTTTATGTATAATAATTAATTTATTCAGATTATTTGCAGTAATAATTTAGGACACTTGAATCAAAAACGTAATAGATAAACTATGAAAATATCAGACATGATTAGTGATCATTAAAATTATGAAATAAATAATAATTATCAGTTATGATAGCTTATCGACGTTTTGTTAATTAAGACTATATATTATTATATTATTAATCGTCGAAATAAAGTTATCTGCATAAATTATTTTAAAACTGAAATTCTAAGAATAAGCATTCCTTATCTATTAGTATCCCGGTATGTCTACGGTGAAATAATATAAGTTAAAAGTTTTCAACAGTTGAATAAACTTCGATAGCCTAAAGCGGCATAAAACGCGGAAAAGAACGTTTAAGATGAATCATTGAAATTTAATAGGTAACAAAAACTCATTATAAACTTGTTATTTCTTTTGGTTTTACACATTCTACAGCAGAATTACTAAAACTTATTAGTAATGTATTCATTACATACTGTAATATATAACAGTTAAAATAAAATTTTGTCGTCATGCATATCAAATTTTTATAGAAGTAAGTTTGATAGAAGTAAACACTAGCTATTAGTCATAATAAACTTGATCAACAAGACTACGACCGGGTATTTATAATATTATACACAACTACCATTATGCCCTTAATATTAATAATATCCTCTTCTTTCCATGCCATCCGGAGAAACAACACAATATTGAAAACAGCAATCTCCTATATTAAAAACAATCGATTTTATAATATATGTTTAACGAGCTCTAAAATGGAAGTGTAGGCTGTATAAATCATATATATATATATATATAGGTATATATGTATAAATTATAATACATGAAATCTACACGACGATATAGCAGCAGAAAAAATCAATGGAACATGGTAAAAATACTGCAATAACACGCTGTGAGGAAGAAGAGTAGAGCAGGTGTATCGATTTCACTAAACCCGTGGCCACAATATGTTCTATACCATCTATATATATTTGGTGTAGGTTATTTGGTCTGCAGCGTCAGCGCGATGCGTCAACGATGACGCGTTGTCGATGACTCCAATATTTCGATACTTGCAAATACGCGAGGGATACACACATTTATTTTACTTTTTCTCGTGTACCGCCCTATGAGCCGAGACAAAAGTGGACTACCACTAGCCCCCAAAAACCTAGGAACCATTCAACGTGTGCTGCGACATCGACTATTACTTATATAAGCATTATATATAAACTTACTCATACATATATGCACACATCAAGTATAAACACGATACTCTTCACATGCATACTTTCATCGGCATATGACTATCCGGATCTATTCGTAAACATATATATATGCTCTGAATTTAGTAACTTGACCGTTGTCCGAACGACGTGTTGGTATTTACTCCTCCACGTGGACCACACCTATTACACATACGCACCTATATAGTGTTTCCTACTTTAATATATTAAATAATTAATTTTTCCAATGAAAATTTTAAGAATACATGCGGTATTAAGCAATAAAACTAAAGAAGAAGGAGTAGAAGGAATTGAAATTAACAGAATCTTACGTCTATAACCTATAAATTGTATATCAGGTTATACTCAAAGGTTGGTTTTAAGAAATTCAGAACACTAGGATGATTAATTGAAAGCAATTGTTTTTGGTTAAATTAAATATTTCTAAGCAAACAGAATAATCAGAACAGGAAAATATTGATTACGTCACTGAACTCTTTGAATAGAAATTAAGATAATAAATGAACGATTGGAACAAATTTCAAAAATACGGCCTTAGATGCAGAGTATGTCTACAAGAGGATTGTAACTCTATTGCATATTTTAGCTTCATTATTTACATGTATAATAAAACAGTGATGTTGTATTTACCTTTTATTATATTATTACAAGAGATAATAAATTACATGAACATTCCGTAAAGTACGTTTTTCTTTTCATTTGATTCTGTTTGATAAGATATTTTGCCGGTTCCAAATTTGGTACAAACCCACGTATGTTTATAATAATATATAAATATAATTCACCCGCACACGCTATAAAGCGGGTCATCATCGTGTCCTGAGCAATCTTCGTGGCACCACGGCGACACCAGCAGTATAGGAATCATAGATAACAATAATATAAATATTATTATTTTTATTATGATTTGAACATCGGCATCGGGGCACCATGCTGCATAAGGATTTGTGTTCCCCGTTATCGCATCTACGGTATCGAGTTGCATGTTCTGCACGTGGCGGTCTTTTGCGTCCACCGCTGTCCGGCACGAAGAACGTTTGTTTCGTGAAATTTATATATGCGAAGAAGGAAGTCTAACCACTCCCTTTCTCCATTGACCCTTCTCTACCTTCGTCACGAAGGAGAGCAAACTCTGTCGCGCGCACCACTTCGATTCGTCTCCAGAATAAAAAACGCCACCGCCGCCAGTAAATTCCGATTGTATAATTAGATAGCATATCACACGCGCATGTATATGTATGTATACATATATGTTTTAGTATGTGTGTGTATGAATGTACACAACGACCGTGTTATGGTATGTCAAAACCCGAACGCTGTTATGCAACCTCCGGCATATTATATAGTACCCATACACCTATATATTAATATAATACGACTATTTCAACGTGACACGAAAATCGCTTCTTTACTCTTACTACTGTCGTTCGGTCCAGCCGATCGATAATTCGTGGTTATCATACATGTACCTACACTATAATGTGGTATTTATTATAATATATGCAGTATACAAAAATATTTATCGTGCGTTATCGCGTGCGTAGGCTAGCACGTTTTGACGGAATAATAAACAGTATATACCGGTGTGCTTTAATCATCGCGTAAACGATTAGAAATTTCGATTAAAATTACATAATTTTAAGTAATAATATTACAAAAGTGGTGTTAAGAACATATTTTATATTGCACTTTTTATTAAATTTTACTGATAAACATACACAATTTTCACCTTAAATGATACGCGTATTATATTCATATATATGTGGCAAATGACAAGAATGGATTGGTTTCTCTGTTTTGTACGTATTCACATTAGTTAAATCTCTACAATTATAGGGCTGCTAATGGATGATAACTATGACAATCAAAAGAAATTTCGTTTTCAGCGGATCACTTTTGATTTTCTGTCAACGTGTGCACTGAGCACGTTTCGTGACCGGTTAATTAGATTTGATTCGGTCGCATTATTTTCATCCTCGACGTCCATAATTGAGAACAATATTATGTGCTTGTATATATATAAACGAACGAAAGTCTTTAAAAAAATCCGCCACCACCTTACTTGGCGATGAATCCATTTTACTTTCAGCGCGTCCACGCGGCTAATTGACCTAAATACCTCGACAAGGGGCTGCTGTAAAAATAATAATAAAAAAACAACGTATACGACACAAGCTAAAGACTTTCGCGTTATTTATTAACGTCTATCTCTGTTTCTAATACTCTTACTCTTTTTCTCTCCATTTCTCTCTCTTTTCTGCTGTATTTCTCATTCAATCATTCGTTCTTTGCATATCTATGAGTGTGTAAGAAACAAAAAAAATCGCTAATAATAAGATTTTTGACAAACGCATATTTTAGGTAGCAGTATCATTCAATGAATAGAGTTCAAAAATGGATGAATATCCAACTTAGTATTGGTGAAAAGAAAACCCCTGCAGATATATAAATCGACGATATATTTCGTAGAGGGGGCATTAGGCAATGATGTAGGCCTGTGCGCGAATATGCGCGCACACTGCACCGTGAGAACCGTTTATGGGGAGCTCCTTTACGAGGTCACGGCCGTCCTACGCAACGCATACACGCGCATTTATATTCACTCATACAAACACGCCTAAAAAAAAAATACGCACGCGCGACCATCGACCTCGCCTTGGCGGCGTTCAAGGCATATGTATGTACGTACGTGTACATGTACGTGTACGTGTACGTGTACGTGCACGTGAACGTGTGTGTATGTGTGTAATGCAGTTTTAACATTTATTTTGACATCCGATTTTCGATCGGACTTTAATAAATTAATTTTATTGTTCACACACAATGCACATATACACCTCGATGTAAATATAGGTAGATATACTACATATAAAGTACTTTACAGGTTTTCGCCGCTCAAGAATACCAATATTTCTCAAATACATCACCAACGTGTATGATGTACATTAGCAACCTACGAATTTTCTGCTCATAAAATAAATATGTTGTACATATAAAATAGTAAATACATATATTTATCGGTCCACCATAAATCGCATTTCCTACAAAACATAGCATGATCAACGACGATCCGTATGCACACATGGAAAACGGATATACATCGAACGACAATATTCACACAATATTCAATTTTGAAAACAGATATAAACGATGGTGGCGGCACT
This sequence comes from Sipha maydis, assembly GCA_034509805.1. Taxonomy (NCBI): domain Eukaryota; kingdom Metazoa; phylum Arthropoda; class Insecta; order Hemiptera; family Aphididae; genus Sipha; species Sipha maydis. The sequence goes on along the minus strand of JASXSY010000747.1, from coordinate 121,923 downwards.
AACGTAAAATTATCAAACATAAAAATTACATTATCTATGCAGTATATTACGACGATAAAAAAGAATGTTGGTCTGAAAAGGAAAAAATTCTGCAAGAGGCCTATGGGTCACGTTTTTTTTTTCTTTTACGATCGATCACGAGCTTAGTTGTTGTCGTCTCATACTGAAATTAATGAGACCCTTTCTTTGGCGGGTGCATTTCCGACTACTAACGGAAAACTAAATGGCATAATACATTATACACTACGTATTTTAAAAAGAAAAATGTTATTTTTCAGTGCAGCAGTCACGATGATGACGAGGTGACACCTCCTATATTCGTAGCAGCAGTGCGTCGCTTCGTGAAGTAAACAGATCGAATTAATTTTGTTCCGACTCAGCAATGCACAATTTAACCCATAAATACGATGTGCCTGACCCATATTATTTTAAGATAAGTGATAAACTTCGAAATAAACATACAGTACATTATAAATTTGGTTTCTTCCACGCACATATTATACTTGCACATTTGGAGCGTACGACGGTATTTATGTAAGTATAAACACTTACATACATAGCATTTATGTAAAGATACAGATTTATTATAATTAAACGTGAACAAACATACTCGTATATAGATATAGGTATAGTACCGTCATTATTGGACAAGCAATTTCCAAAGGCTTCACAATTAAAATAAATTTGGGGGCCCACGTTTGCCAATTTGGATCAGTTAAATATATTATTTAAATACATGAAAACTGTACTTCTTTTACCTAGGATCTCGCAAAGTCTTACCATACCTTATACCAATATTATATCTTAATTGAGCATAGATCGTTGTCGTGATAGATTTTTATACAAAGACAAGAATAACGAAAAAATTGAAGAAAAATTGTGCAACAGAACCCAAGGTTATGATAAGCATCTAGGGGAAGGTGACGGAGTGACGATGAACACGCGGCACCTCGTATACGACATTCCGTAGTAATTAGTCGTTTTCAATACATGTGAGTCATCCACATTGGAAGTCGCGCCCACCACCGTCTGCAGTGATCGTTCGGGTTTTCTGCGACATACACGTAGTACGTATTCAGAATTACTTTTCGGGGAGGTATACAAATTATGTTCAAAACACATATGAAGTGTATACATATTTTATATCTTAATTTAAAAATTTCGAAAGTGGATGATTCAACCCCCAAATCCTTTCCTCGGAGCTAAAAACATACACATACACACACGTAAGTTTTACGATTAGGCAGCACATCGGACGTGGACTCGTAATAAATTGACATGTCCGGTCTCGTGAGAGGAACACGGCATGTGATGATATCGTCATGACGCGCCCGCACGTGTACGTAAGGTATTCGTGTATACGGAACATAACGTTCCGTGTCCGTCGCCGCGACCAAGTGTATACTAATAATAATCTCGGCATGAGGTCGTCCACGCGGCATACGATCGTCACTGCCACTACACACATTACATTAAAGCGAAACTCGTCGCGTGAAACGTGTGCATCGCCATACTGCTGTATAGTCGTGCGACGGTGGCTCGAGAGATTTCAATGTCACTAACATCATTAGGTAGACACAAACAGTCAATTCGTACGTACACACGTCATTCATTTTATTCGTTTGCAACAATTCTTGATTTTACCCGTATAAGTTTTGTTTCGTTTTTTTATTTTTTACAGAACTTAAAAAAAACGAAACAAAACTTTTACGGGTAAAATCAAGAATTTTTTACATAACTTAGTATTAACATATATAATACAAATAGCTGTACTCGTAAGCTCACTAACACGGGTATTGAAATAACGGCGACATTTCGAATCTACCTGAAACCCTTAAAATGTCGTCATATAGGTACACGACTTTTATCGCATGACACCTGTGTTATATGTTGAATAACGTTAGAATTTGTTGTCCGCACAATATTCTTTTAAATTTTAGTCAAGGCTGGGCATTAACGAATTAAAAAGTTAATTTAATTTTAACTTTTTAACTTAACTAGTTACATTTGAATTTTCATAACTTAACTATTAACTTACTTAATTCATTTTTAATTAACGTGAAATTTAACGAATTTATTTTTCATTTTAAAATATAAGTTAAGTTAATTTTTTTTTGTTTTTTAATTTTTAATTTTAATACTTAAGTCGTTTTCATGTCAAAAAATATTTTTTATTGTAAACTTATAAGAATTAAAAATGTTATTTTTCTAATCACTTTGTATTTTAAAAGAACAATTAGACCAATTAGAAAATATTTTACAATAAAAGGTTTTATGTTATTTATGTTATTCAATTAATTATAACAACTAATAAATTATATCCTATATAGAAATACTGTATGTCATATGAAGTACTTGTATTAGCATTATAATCTATAATTAAGTTTTGCGTTGGTAAAAAATAAAGTACTCAAACATATAAACAAATAACAACTTTTTTTTTAACTTAAATTATTTTTTGTATATTTTTGTGTATTAACTTTTAACTTAACTGAATTAACCAACAATTGAATTAACTTTTAACTTTTTTTTATTGATGCATATTAACTTAACTGGGTTAAAAAAAAAATCATTAACTTGTCCAGCCTTGATTTTAGTACATTGCTTATTATTCCCACGAGCCAATCATATAATTTATATAAATTTACGGTTCTGAAATCAGCGTTTAATACTTATTTTCAATAAATGATTTCATTAAAATACCAGTTGACATATTTTATTCCTCCGTAATACTAATCGGAAGCAATTAGCAACTAGTACAATAAATACTACTATATCTTAAAATAATGTAACATAAAAACCAGTTTACATTCTAGTATTCCGTTTGTGATAATGACGTATTATTTCTCTGTGTACCCAAACTGTGATAAATGATGTAGGAAAAACGTTTTTAATTAAGTAGGTATGAACTATTAAGTATCTAATAAGAAACTTAATATAAACGCTTTGGTTATTTTGCAGGGATATATATTTCGATATTTTTAACAGAAATACGATAGTATATTTAATTAGATAAAAAATATTATACATTTGATCAAACATCGCTATTAAATGAATAATTCATGTAATACTTATTTCAAAACAAGTACACCGTAAAATCAATCTCCTATGGCAGGATATACGAAAGTTTTCAAAAAATTTAGACATCGAAGAAACTCAAATATTCATTGTAAACACAACCCGACTTCATCACTAAAATATATTTCTGAATTCTACGTTATTCCGCCAATATTTTCGCTTCCTATTGTACAACTACCCGAACGTTATTGTATGGTAATAATATTGACGAAGTAACATGCTGCCGATGCCACTGTAGTTGGCCGTGACTCTTTGAGCCTAACGAAAACGAAACGATCATGCCTTGCTCATGGTCATTACCGCACGTTTTGACGGGTCAATAGTCTATTTGACATGTTCCATTGTATCCATAGCATGTAATAATATATTATGACAAAAAAGTACCAGCATACACGTAAGTCCATTGTAGTTTAAAATAAAATATATAATATAAATATATTATTATATTGAAAATCAAGAAAACCACATAGATCTTCACTGATACATTAACAAAGGTAAAATAAAATATATATTTAAACTCGTAAATGTATTTATTCATTTAAGAAAATATGTATATACGTTTAATGTTATAAATTTATAACTAAAAGCAACGCATCAGAAAAAAAGTTTATTTCGAAAAGTTGGCAACAAGCAAATAACATATGTTAATTTAATGCAAATTACATGTATGCTAGGTAGTATATAAAACGATTTTAACATACAAAGAAGTAAATAGTAACAAAACATGACATGTCTAATAACAGTAAAAATACTAAGACAGTGATTCCTAGATATTTTTTTGAAGAATATGAGAATACAAGCAAAGATAAAATTAGTATACTATATCGGTACAATTGTTACAATATTCGATTTAACGTATTAAATATAAAAAAAAAAAATCATAGAACTATAATTTTATTTAATTTTACTGACTATTTTAGCTATTATAAAATAATTCAAAGAGTATAATATTATTATAATAGTATAAAAATGTATCAAATCGTCCTTAGTTAATTAAATAAAGTTAAAAGAAATTTTACAACAAATATATAATAACGATCCACTTTAGTCATTTTAAGAGGATTAGGGGTTATGTAATTGACTACAAGAGTCAGCGTGTTCCACAAAACATAATGATTACATTATATAAATTAATTATTTTAAAACAGTATTGTAAATTGTATTATATTATAAAAATAGCATTGTAATCATTAACTATAGAAAGTGCTCAATATATTTCACAACTTCAAATACTTATAGATTGATGAATTTTTCATCCTCTAGACCCTACTACTTAATATTAAGAGGTCAATTCGGTCGAACAATTATTCATACATATTGTATTATATTACATATATATAAAAAAAAATGAATGTTAACTAATGAAACCGGAGTAAATTACAAATCGTGGAGGTGGTGTTTCACCACCGGTGAACTATTTAAAAAAATTAAAATGAAAGGAAAAATGGAGATGAACGCACAAGAGAAGAACAATCATTCTAGAGCGATTACCGTTAGCGACACACACGTACCCTACAATAACGATAATTTCAATAATAAATTAGATGTTTTGTTGACGGCTAGTCCGTTGAACCCTTCTCCCCATTGTCCGTCTGTCTGTATACACGGTATAGGTTTCTCCACTGCCTCATTGTTCTACAAACACACGCGCGAGCGAGCGCGCGCTAAGTTAGAGCACAAATCGCGTTTTGGTCGACACATGTAATAAGATATCATGGGTGCCGGTAATTACTTATATTTTAGAACTCTTATTACGTACAATAATATATTATACATAAATGAAAAATCTCAGAATATGTAGAAACAGTCAAGGTTAAACTTTTTTTGTTGATACGATGTACACAACATAAAAATATTATGTGGTAAACATGTAAAATAATTTTTTAAATAAAAAATACACCTTTTCTCATTTCTTCGTTCACAGAACATCATCGCTGGACTCATTGAGCAAATTATTTAATGTATTATTACTACAACATAGTAGTGTACTAGTATGCATATATTATAAACATATATTATAATATATAATAGCAAGAATAAAGATACAATGACTCCATGTGGGTGAACGGACCTAGTCGATGCAAATTAGACGTATAATACAATTAATTTAGGCAGTTCCTTGCCGCCGCTATATGTGTTATACGGGCACAATAAATTACCACGTAGGTACTGCTCTCGAGCTATGTAATTTTATACGTTTTTAATTAACTTTTCTTTCGGCTATTACTAAAGCTAACCATTTTCAATATGCATTACTAAGCGGTTTTATGATTTTTTTTGTAAGTACAATATACTTCTATAAGTCGATAAATCCAGAATACATCTAACCGTTATAGCATTGTATTTTTACTCACTCCCTAACCCAATTGCATTACTATAAAATTACATGCTAACATCTGTGTATTATACCTAGGTACACATAGTACACAAAAATATTTATAATATAAAATATATTAACGGAAATACATGATAAAAATTGGAAAAATATGTCCAAATAAAAACAAGATATGTAACAAATATAATTCATTTTTAATTGAATAGCTATTAAACTTCTTCAAACAAATTCAATTCGGTTCTAATTTATAAATTATAAGTTTTATTTTTATTATTATTTTTTTAGTTAAAATTAATACTTTTTTTTTAACAGAACACACTCACACATGATAATGGAACAAAAAATCGTTATGGTTGGTTATTGATAAATAAAAAAAAAAACAGTAAATCAGCTAACCACAATACCCTACAGATTCATTTAAATATATTGACCTACCGCTCTAAGATGTTGAACAAGTTTTTAAGATAATTAGAAATCGAAAAACTATAGTTTAAAACATTATAATTTTTATTATAAAATAAACCCTTTGCAAGCTAAAAGTGAAAAAAAACTGTCGGCATACAGAAATTGAACACTCGCAGTTATTAATAATAATAAATATAAATAAATTATATAAATATATAAATATATTTATAAATATATATAAATTGCATAGATGATACCTACTTGCAAATATAAAAACATTTATAATAATAATGAAATTCAAAAATATTTAGTAAAATTACTTTTCTAGAGAAAAAAATATCGAAAACATTAAAGTTAACATATACAGCGGGTATGCTGATTTACATGAAGGTACAAAGTTAAAGACGTATATTATTATACAGTATCATTACACAGTAACATTAACAATATAGGTACACAAGAACGTTTAGTAGATAAAGGTCTTACATGCGTAAGTAAATTAAACTTCTAAATACGTGAGTTGGTAGCGAATATAAATTATACATACTAGAACATAAAATTAAATTTAGAATCTTAAACAAATAACAAAAAAAAAAAAAATCATTTAGGTGATCGACGAAAAAAAAATTTACCTGCAGCGCACTTACTAAAAATTAATAAAGTTTTACATGAACTGAAACAAAATAAGAGGGGCAAGAGAGACGAAAACCGATGTTTAGTAAGGTTTTTAAAACAAATTCCGTTTCCCACAAGATTTTATCCATGTTATGTATAATATACTATATTTTAACGTGATTTATACATTATGTACCCGACGACGTATCATAAACACGCATTTATGCAATCCAAGTACTATATTATTGTACTGCAGGCCCGTTACCGCCTCCGTATTATACAGACTAATGATAGCGGCCACAACGAGTTGTCACATTTCGTGTATACAACCAGAAAACATAGTAGTCGATCGGAATCAGACCACGATTTATCATCCGACATACTCGCGGGCGTGGGCAGACGAACACTGCTAAAAAATCAGTTGCGCACGACAACGATGGACCGATCAACCTGGAACCGTTCTCTAGTGGCGGCAACAGAGACATACAATATTATATTACCTAAGATTATATTACCTTATATTACCCTAAGAGACACGCGAAAACAAACGCCGATGCGCGAGCTCCGGTGATTCACGACGGCCCGATTGCCGTAAAATCTTCCTAGGTTCTTTTTCACATAGTACCTATATTTATTTATTGTAATATGTCGCGAGATCAGTTTAAATAAATTAATTAAACAAAAAGCTCTATTGTAATTACGATTCTATATTGTAAACGGTCGTAAATCGTGTATATAATAATGTATAGAAACGTATTCGCCTACGAGTGGTGTCGGCTAAAAACGTAGTCGTGATTGTAAAACAAAATAATCGCCATAAAAAATTCCGCCCTTTTATTATTAATTTTTTATTTTTAATTGTTGCTTTTAAAACCACGTTGCAAAGACTGTAGTAATAATCCTGCAGTAGAGATGATGCTTACCCCTATAATTGTATGTAAAACGATTAAAACGCATGAAGACGACCTCAGCTGTTAACGAGAAAATGGACGGCAGATTCATCGAATAAAGATAGTCAGTTAAAGTCCAAAAACATAAAGTTTATCTTCAGGAAGAAAGTTCAATAACTTCGTTTGATTGCACAAACAAACTACAAAGATTAACAAAGTAGTTTAACAAGGGCTTATGAACGTAAAAAGACATATTTTCACATGTGTGGGTCAGTTGGATTGACTATAGACTAAATAACTAGAACAATGAACAAGTCAATTATACAGAAAAATAATAATTATTGTAAACAATGTAGGTACGTGATATGCATATATATATATGCATATAAATAATATTCGATTTAAAGTAAACAGATAGATAGTTGTTACGGATTGCATTCTTAAACTAAAATGAGGATAATTAGACAAGACTCGGGCGACATACTATAAATGTTATAATAACGATGATTAAACACCTATGATTTCAGACATTTTTAATAACTTTTTTTTAGATTCTGAACGGAGTGATGGAATCTATTGGTTTTACAATGATGTGTGTTTTTTTTTTGTTTTTTTATTTTTTATTTTTTTTTTTGTGTCTGACGTCATTTTTGGCAGTAAAATTGCATCGATTTGCTTATGTAGCAACTTTTCTGAAAGGAAAGTGAATGTAGATGGTACTTTGGGAAGTCAAAAGTGATAGCATTCAAATTTAACAAATCCATTATAATAATGAACTATCCTATAAACGGGGTTAAATTTTCAATATTTTTTAAATGCGACGGGAAAAACCATAAAAAAATAAGGGAAAAACGGGAGGAGTTTTCGACAAAATCAAATTTTTTATTTTGCTATAACTCAAAAACTAATTGATGTAAATACTTGAAGTTTTCACTAAATGTTTAGATTAGCGTTCTCTATACACCGTTAAATTTTCAAAGTATTTTGACTTTTATTGAGCTATTTATAGACAATTGAAATTTTCAATTTTTTTAATTTTTTTTTTTTTAAAAAATAACGATAACAATTTTTTAACCGGCCAGAAAATCTTGAAAATTTAATACAAGGTTTCTTACAAGTTGTTTCTTAACTGATAAAAAAAATCTAAAATCGTAAGTCACAATTTTTTTTTATAAGTGCTCAAAGTTCCAATTTATACGAAATATGTAAAAATAACGAAAATTTGCAAGTTATTTTGTAGATAAAAATTCATAAATTTTTTTCTATTCATACTTAAGGTTCAAAATTTTAACACTAGGTTATCTATAAGCTACTCTTCAAAAATCTTTAAAAAAATGTCCACCGGACTTATAGGAAAAAATTTTATGACTGTTTGAAATTTAAATATTTACGAAATTGCATAAAATAGCGATTTATTCTCAAACGATTTTAAATATTTGTTATAATTCAAAAAGTATAAGTCGCAGATTTTTGAAATTTCTACCAGCTGTTAAAATTGATATTTCCTTTATGTCATATTTTTTTCAAAATATAATATTGATTTTTAAGCCACTTATAGGCATTTAAAATATTCGATTATTTTACATTTTTTTTTTTTTTATAATCGGTGATAAAAAAAATGTGGCTTCTACAAAATACTTGAAAATTTAATAGAAGATTCCACAGAAGTAGTTCCTAATGTCATATAAAAATTATTAAAATCCATAGGCACAATTTTTTTTATAAGCGTTTGAACAGCGAATATTGACATAAAATTACATGTAAAATATAATATAATGTATAATATTCTAGACTGAAATGATATCGGTTTTTTTAAAATGCCCTAACTCAAAAATGAAAAACCACATCAACTTGAAATTTTCACCAAATCTTTATATTGACGTTTTCTATACATGGTTAAGATTTCAAAATATTTTGACATATTTTAACTTATTTATAGACAATTTAAATTTTCGATTTTTCTAAATTTTTCGTTTCAAAATAAAATATGCTTATTACAATATTTATAAATTACATTGTATAATATTCTATACAAACATATCATCTCCGTTCAGAAACGTTTTTCGTATACAATGATACCTATCATTGAATTCAAATTTAACAAATCCATTATAATGACCTATCCTATGAAGAGTCGCACTTCACCCCCAAGTGTACAGCAGAGCGAGGCCCATCCGGTTATTTTTAATAACTAAAGACACTGACGACAAAGTACAGTATTTGAAATGTTCTATCATAATATTAAAAGCTACGTACATAATTTATTCATAGATTTATTATTCAATATTTATAATCATTGGATACATACCTACAATATGGTATGTGATAATGCAAATAATAGTTAAAATAAACCTAGTAAATTTGACAACAAATAAAACTAATGATATACCTGTATTAATTTTAATAAGCAGTACCTATAAGACATTATATAAAAATAATATAAACTAATACATTATAATATAAATATTACATCATATTATGAGAGACATAATTAAGTAAACTTTATATAGTATACCACAATACAATTACAGAAGCGATTAAGTTAACTACTATTCTAAAAAGATAAATGTTTTATTTTGTATTTTATTATATCATTATAATATTAATATTTATAATAAATCAAAGTTGTTTATATTATTAACTAGTTATAAATGAGAATCAAATTCAATATTAACTCAAAAAATACAAACTCAGATGGTTAGAAATATATGATATTTATTAGGTATCTTAAAAATTAAACAAATATGTTATTTTCAAATAAAATAAATGAAAATTAAACTTTACTTAATTATTATGTTAAGTAAAATCATTAAAACATTCTTAGTGATATTGCAACTTTACAATAATTATTAATACCGAGATTAATACCTAGAAAATTCAAAATCAATAAAAAATACTGCAGTTCTACAAGACAAATAAAATAATTATAGGCATTTAATGTGTTTTATTTTAATGAAATTATTTCATAATTTTACACGGAAAAATTATTAATTTTTAATATTCAGTTGACCCCAACAGAAGCTTTTCCATTACGTAAAAATAATACATATCTAAACAGTACCTAGTTATTATATTAACTCAGGCGTCATTTAAACACTTTTTAACAGACTATAAGTATATGTATTTTTTCTTTAAATAAAAAGAAGACGCCTCCGTTACATTTTATACAAACATGTTTTACAGTAATCTTCAAATAATTCAAAACGTTATTTTAAAAAGATTTGATTTCAAATGAGAAATTTTAAAACACCATAAATAATATTATTTACCGACTATTATAAATTCAAACCAAATACAAATCTCATAAATCTTATGTTTTTACCATTAATTTCCATACATATTTTTTGCCTATTGTTAATTCCCATATATATTTCCTGAATTAATTTTAATCACTCGTTATTTTTCGAACCACGAAAAATACCTAATAAAGTATTCAAGTAGCGTGTGTAGCATAAGTTTACATCCTCAAAGCGTCTGCCCGGTTTCCTGTGGAGGTCAGTGTGAAGATTTTGACGGTATCAGTATTAATAAAAATATCTATAAACGGCTTTTCAAATATTTTTATTTTTTATGAATTATTATGAAATAAAACACCACTTATATCCGAACACAAAAAACAAGTAGTTCAAACCAATTACTACAAAACAATACGTGTGTCTACCCACACGATGATGAGGGCAAAAATCCTATTAATTTAATACTGACGAGGTTATTTTCCGAAAGATTAAACTTTTTTCTGACAACAAAAAAAACCAGTTTTGGTTATGAAACTACGTCATATTTTTAATCAGATCGTTGTTCGTGAATTGATTACACTCGTAATATAAGTTTTAAAAATAATATTTGATTGTTATCTTAAAGTCATATTCATGTTAAATACTGATTTTAAATCAATATGAATTTGCATTAAATATTTTAGAAGCTTAAAAAATAACTGACTTTAAATTAAAAATCATTATACATTTTTTTATATCATATAGTAACGCTGATTATTTGAAATTCAATAAAATATAAATCGCTTAAACTTATTTTGAACTTATATAAAAATAACTAAATATTTGATTACATTTCAAGAAACTGACATTCTATATAATACTGAATAGAAGTATAAATAACGAGATAGTTAAGTTATGGTTTTATTTTATAACATTTATATGGATTATAATTAAAGTTTATGTAATAAAATATAATTCGTAATATACGTCAATTACCATAAAAAAATGATATTTATACAGTTTACTTTTATCACCAATATTACAAGGAAACACCATATGTACCTAATAAAAGAAACAGTTGAGTAATATTAAAAGATAAGACTATTGAATATATGCTACATACTATAGAGTACTATAATAAATTATTATGTAACAAAGTAACAGATTTAATTTAATTTGAGAAGTGGATAAGTTTGAGATTTCCTCGACGAAGCAAAAATAGTTTTCACTAAAGTTAGTCAACATTTAAAAAATGTTAATTTACAAATAAAATAATATCAATTTTCAATTTTATTAATTTATTTTAAAGATTCATTTTAAACGAATGTTAATCATACATGAAAATTTAATTAATAAATTACAGTCAATTTAATATAAATTCTTCACATAAGTTGTCTTCATTGTAGAGAGTACCAATTAAAAGTTATTAACATAAACTTTAAATATATTTAATAGAAACTAAAAACTTATTTATTGTGTTTTGGAAAAGCATTAGACTATGGATGAATATTGAGTATTCCTCCATGTGTTTGCATATTATTAATAAAATACCTACTATATATTAAAAAATATATTGTCTAAAACACAATTTGTACAAAAAATTTAACTAGATCAGAATTATACAGGATATTTTAAGTATATGAAATGTTCACTGTACTGATTGTACAGCTATAATACGTTAAACATGATACCCAAAAATAAGCAGCCATTCGCAGCTGCATTTTTCCACCTCCAACAACTGCACTAACATCTGTCCTTAACTGAAACACCTCTCTTACTTCCATTATAAAATAGTGTACGTTTGGTTTACACCCTTTATTTATGCATAATAATAAAGATAGTAACAGATGAATACTAATGAGTTAGTGAAAATCAGGACAGGTGTCCTATGAGAATAAAATACAAATGAGATAGTTCTAAAAATATATTAGCTAATTGAACTAATCAACAGTATTTTTGAAATAATTTATTTCGAATTTTAAATTAAAAAATTATTATCAGAATATATAGATCACCCCTAATGAAATCAATAAATGAATAAATAATATTTATAACGTTTATGGTTGAATTAGAGTTTGTCGATATATTTATATGTAAAAGAACAGAAAAGGTTAGCATGTAATTTAAAAAGATTGATGACGGACTATTGACGGTCACTTATACACTATATTTCATAGTGATAACATTTTTGACTAATGGCTTACAACGTAAAATATTGACAACAGATATATTTAAATTATAAAACATAATTTTAACGTTAATAAAACAAATATTATACGTATTATTGAACGTAAATAAGTTATTTGATGTATACTCAGAAGTCAGTAAATATTCAAAATAACAAAAAGAAAGCAAAGTGTTATTACTAATATGCCTGAATTTAAATGAAGTGATCATTAAAATAATCATAGGTATATGTAGTTTTATTAAAATAAAGATACACTATTATCAACACTTGGTTTGATAATATAAATTTTAAAATAATCAAACTAATTTAAATAAGTGTAAGATGAAAAAAATCATTTTAAATATTAGAAATAAGTTTCTATAAATCGTAAAAATAGAATGCAATTTTAAAATATTCCTTAAAACTACTTAAATGTTGTGTACATTTTTAGAGACTTGTAAATAACTAATCGATAATAATACATTAATTAATCACCTCTGCAGTATATAATGAGACGTCTATATTAAAATAATATATGCAAAAATATATACATGGTCTCATAGTAGCTTAAATTTCAAAATATCCGCAAAGGTTCGTAAATCACATAATTGATAGGCAAAATTAAATTCCACACAATCCGGTCGAACTTCAATGAGTAGATGAGATGAATTCAAATAGACAATTAGATAGCAAACACGCTCCCGAGCACACATACCTTGTTCACATTTCCAAACACGGCGAGTTTTAAATAGTCAAAATGTTTTAAAAACAAATGAAATTCCGTGTAATAATTAAGAAAAACAATATTTTATTGTAATCTTGTCGAACGGCGACAAATGAAAATATAATAAAACGACCGAGCACATCCGATATGAGGAAGTACTTGACCACTGCATATGTGAGGCACATCGGAATCAAACCAGAAGAAAAAGAGCATTTAAACATATGAGGAAAAACATTGAACGTCTCTCGAATAAAATCATACATTACTTCGATGTAATATTAGTATAATATTGTACATTATTGTACAAATAGTACATTATGAATACTCACGTAATATACATGTGTAAAAAATCCATACCAACGATGGACCTGAAAAGGCCGGGACAGCTAGTCAACACGCAAAAATATTATTGCTATCGAAAGAAACAAAAAAAAATGTTTGAACCGAAACGAAATGAGAAAAAAAACACGCACGCAGCACGTTGACGATAAACCGCGGAAAAACAAACGCACTACAACGACAACAGACAGACAACGAGAGACTGCCGCGACCCATGGCGTCGGCGGCAACAGCGATAGACGGGAGGGCAGTGGTACGAATCTATGACGGACCGTGGTAACTGAACGCGTGGTACCCTACCACGACCACACTGCCGCACGGTACCACGACCACAGCGCCGCGCAACGATATGTTCCAACCGGTCACCCTACTGGACCGTGTTCAGAGTTAGAACCCTCCAGACGATGATCAACCGAAGCCGTCCGTAAAGATAATATTCATCTAAATAGTATCTTTGTCGTGTGTTCCGAACATGCAGTCACCAGCAGTAACAAGATTCATAGCAGTTTACAATTAAATATATTGATATGTGGAATATAATACTATTGATATATAATATTCATTTGCCCTGTTCGCAGATTAAACAAATCAGCTTTTCACACTCTACGTGCATACTTTATAATATGATGTAAAACAATAACGATAACATTTCCAAAATAGTATCATTGTGGTACATCATGTGTTTGTATTAGTACGGTGGTGTAAGACAGACGGTCGCGAAGTGCACGAACAAATACAATACCTACCCACACAATGTTTACGCTAGTATAATTGTATTAAATACCATAATGTTACGCGATATTATTTCGGTATTTTTCTTTTTTTTAAATCTTGAGATACTATTGAAATTGATAATCATATTAATGACCATAAAAATACAATTTTTCAACCATTTAAGTATTTTCAATATATCATATTTGTATACGTATATCTACTACACATGGTGGCCCAAAGTCAGTTGCCGTAGCCCAAAAATCAGTTCCTGCATGATTTCGCAAATTTGTGAATCATTATTTTCAATTTCGTTTAGTAATAATTCTTAAAAATGTAAACGTCGACCGAGATCATCTTCTAATAACCCATGTACTAATCGAGGATGGTAACATTTAAATTTTAACCCCCGAACGATTCGTTGTTATAAAAAATCGAAAACTTACTTTAGAGCCACTCTGTATAAATCATAACTCATACTAGAGGTCTCGGTTTAAAACATGAATTAATACATACGTGAATACGAAGTCCGTGTACACGTGAATTTTCAATGCATATTCATAGATATTTGTACAGTGTTGTATCAAATATATATATATATATATATATATATATATATATACATATATTATATTCTATATTGTGAACGACCTTTACTTACTACACGTGTTGAGTGAGTTAACTGACTATTATTATATTTTAGATAATTGATTCGATATATGTTAGATAGATAATTCGTGAATACAGGATAATTTCATGTGAATACGAGAATTCATATATACGTGAAATATGGAGCTCTATTCTATATTTCACTTAGTAGGTAAAAAGTATTTTAAAAGCACATACGAAAAAAAAGTTTATTATTGTTATGAAACACTTATACAAACGTATAAATATAATTGTAATGAAGTGGTAAACACGAAGCATCAGTAAAAATATTCAGCTTTCCAACAGTATTTTATTCATAGAAGTTATATTTTTTTTGTGCCTTTATCTTGAAGATATTGTGACTAAAATTAATTTATCTATCATACTGACTTATGTTCATTGTAAGATATGTAAACAGGTTGTAAAATTATAAACATTCATAACAAAATATTATATAATATCTAGTTAAACAGGACTATACTTAAATTAATCGAATTCATGAAAATATCATCTTAATGTACACATATGACCCAAACACTTGAGTTTCTACATAGCATGCTTAAATACTATTAAACATTTATGTACTATAAATGTTAAAACTAAAATTATGACTTAGAAATTCTTAGTTGAGATATACGTTTTCAGAAAAATACATTTAAGTAAAAAATAATCAAAAAAAAGTATTTATGTTAGTTGCAACTTATGTTTTGAATTATGCATTATTGCAGTGGTTTATTGTGTCTGGCGCGGTACGACCTAATTATGATATTAATTCCCTGAACTTTTTTCCGTTTTACCTCGATCGTCTGGTGTGCACATTCACGAATGCAATTTATATTTGTCAGATATTTCATCAGATTTATATTGTTTATAAGTGTTTTCAGTTTTGTACTAGTTATACGAATATACAGCAATATGATCATATTAATAATTACAAAATAATAGCCAAAAATTAAATCAATTAATTAATTACTATGATGAAAAATATGTATAAACCTATGAGTAGATTTTTAACTTTTAAAACACTTAAAAATCTACTCATAGGTTTATACATATTTTTCATCATAGTAATTAATTAATTGATTTAATTTTTGGCTATTATTTTTATAAAATAACTTTATAAAATACTTTTATTTTATAAAATACTTTTTTTATAACTTTTAAAACACTTATAAAAAAAGTATAATTTGTTACCGTTTTAGTTAATTCTTAATTAGTCGTTTAACTGTGTAAAAGAATAAAGTGATATTAAATATTCTTATACTTATTTTATTATTTTAAAGTATATCCATATTTTGACCTTATTCACATAATTATGATTGTACTTGTTATTTTAGAAAACTGAAAAGTATTAATATATCTACTAAATTTTTTAATTATTATATATAAAAATTAATTATTGTTAATACAATGTATATTTTATATTATTAATTTCATAGATTTATCATATATTTGACAAAAAAAATAAATAAATTGTCAGCCCTAGAGTTTAAAATCTTATAATGCAGCGATTTAATATTAGTGTATATTTTATTTTTAACATGCAGTATTAAAAACGACAAATCGTATAAAATGTATAAGAATACATATCTATGTATATAGGAGGCAGTAAGCTAAAAATTTAACTAAAACCATGGTACTACAATTAATATAACAGCATCTTAGATATTCATTATGCTTTCGGTTTAAACACCGTAACCAGTAACTATATACAAATAGTATAATATAATATAATAAATTACATTGATAACTATGTCATACCTATATAAACGTAACCTTAAGTAATGGTTTATGGATGTTATCATGAAAATTATGAAAAATGAACCAACCGGTAGAATAAAATATTATTTCATTACGATTCTAAAATCATAAAAAAAAAAACTTAAAAATTTCAGAATATATTTAAACATTGATGAAAATGTTAGTTTTTGTTATATATCTATTAATATATATAATATATATATTATATATAAAAGTAAATACACGTATTGTATTTTAATATTGCTGTTATTTTTTGGTAAATCTAAAGAAAGTACGTTTACATATAATAAATGGATTACATAAATGTGTAGGTATTAAATATAAGGCGTCTATATTTTTTTGAAGTATTTTAATTATTAACATTACTCACACACACACATATAATTGTAAAAAATAACTTATCTTGGTATAGCTATTTATTATTGTCTATAGAATACTTTAATAGCTTATATTTTTAAACAATAAATACATAATTTAAATTATTATCAACTACATTACTTAACACCATAGTTTTATATTCAACTTTTATCTAACATACACAAAGATATTTTATGATACAATTATAAACTAATAAATTGGTATAAAATTTGAAAATATTATTCGTCCTCCTCCATAACATAATATTTTGTAAGAATAATAAACGAATACTTGAAGAATAGCGTTTGTAGGAAAAATTAAATTAAAATATATAATAATAAAAACTATTATGAATTTTCGGAAGGTCATCTTCAAGATTCATACAAAAAAATTTAATTAAAAAATGAATTAAATTAGTCACGGATTATTTATGTAAAATAATATGCCGATATTGAGATACGATATATATCATGTTACTTTACTACAAAATTATTAATTATTATTTAACATAAATTATTATAAATTTATACAGTAAAATTCCTAACAATTTTATTCTGGTTGTATTTTTCTCTACCAATGCAGAAATAATAATTACTGATCAAAAACATAAAAATATAGATCATTTTTATTATTAAAAATATAATTCCGTCGTGTATAAATTAAACCTTTAAGTAATAATTTATTAAAAAAAAATTTGTAAAAACCATTACACATTAATCGTATTAACTACACGAAAATAATCAACATACATAACATTTAGTACAAAACGTATGATATGAAAATAGTACTGGTAAACTGTAAATATAAATATAATAAAAATTAAGAATCAAAATTTCTTTAACATTTCATTTAAAGATACAGCTCCGATATCTAGTCTTCGAGATCACGATTATTATTAATTACAAAATATATAGGTTCATTGTTCATAATTGTCATATATTCGTGACTACTTTTGTGTATAATAAAATCGTTACCTATCAAATAATAGACTTTATCGTGTATTTTTAAAATGCCGTTTAATAGTTACTTCTATTAATCATACTTCAATAATATTAAAAGATAAACTTTCCCATTTAATAAATAAAAAGTACTAATTAATTTATTATGATAATGATTTTCTAATTTTTTCGACTTTAAAAATGGCAAAATGTAAAACTATTAATGGAAAATGTAATATTTTAAAAATAAATATTTTTTTAAGCTATTATTAAGTGTAATATTATTTTTATTTAATAGGTACTGTAAAAACATCATAAATTATTGTTTTTGGTAATTGCAAAATAAAAATAAAATTAAAAAATCATATACATTTTGCACATAATTAAGTTTTGCAATTATAAGTTTAATTTAGTGGAAACAAATACCATATTTTTTTTTTTTTTTTTTTTTTTTTTTTTTTATTTTTAGAAAATTTACAATCTGTATACAATATGACACAATAAGTAAAATGGATAAATGATATAACACTATATACATAAATATAAAAATACACTTGAGGCACATGATGAGGGAAATCATCCAGCGATGGTACCCTCTAGTAATTTATTTTTTTTTTTGTTCATTAATTTAATTCATTAATTTAATAGGTCGCGGCACCAATTTCTTTTAAGTCGGCGTGGTGGGTTGTCAGGAAGAGTACGTGATGCAAGGTGAGTGACTAAAGGATTGGGATGGTGTTGTAGTTTGGAGTGAAATCTTTTGTAGTATGATTTAGCTAGTTGGTCAACTGTTGGAATTCTTAAGTCATTGTGTAGGGTTTCATTTGTTACATACCATGGGGCCGAGGCTATTAGCCGGAGAGTGATGGACTGGGAGGCTTGGATAGTGCGGACTTGGGAGGGTTTGGCACATCCCCAGATTTGCATACCATACGCCCAAATGGGCCTGAGTAGAGACTTGTACAATGTGGACTTTGTGTGTATCGATAGTTTGGATTTAAGAATCGGCCTGAGTAGATGAAGGCGGTAGTTAAGAATTTTACGTTTGGACTTAAGATGAGGTCCCCATGTCAATCTTTTGTCTAGTAAAATGCCTAAGTATTTTACCTGATTTGATGAAGGAATCTCGACTCCTTGAAGTTGGAGCGAGGGTAGGTTGTGTTTGCGCAGTGTAAATGGCACTTGGAAAGATTTATCGGGATTTATTAGGATTTTCCACTTGGTTGCCCAGGTGTTTATTAAATTGAGGTGATTTTGGAGATAGTTTGAGGATAAAATAGGGTCTGGATTGGAGGAGAGTATAGCTGTATCATCTGCATAAGTTGCTATGGTTGTGTTTGCTGTTTTTGGAATATCTGATGTATATATGTTAAATAAATCGGGTGATAAGTCACTTCCTTGTGGAACACCGGCAGAGATTGGAAAGTAGGAGGATATTGAGTCGCCCTGCCGAACTGCAAATGTACGATCATAGAGGTAGGATTGGATTATTAGATAGTAGGGAGCTGGGAGGAATAATTTTAACTTGTATAGGAGGCCGACGTGCCAAACCCTATCAAAGGCTTGGGCCACATCTAGAAAAACTCCTGGGCAGTACTCTTTATTTTCGAATGAAGTTTGAATTTTATCAGTAATTCTGTGTATTTGATGTATTGTCGAGTGAGATGTCCTGAAGCCAAATTGTGTGTGGGGTATTATATTGTTTGAATGAATGAGTGGTCTAATTCTTTTGATGATAATTTTCTCGAATAGTTTAGCTAAAACTGGTAGTAGACTTATAGGTCTATAGGATGACGGTAGGTGTTTGGGTTTACCAGGTTTATGTATAAGTATTACTATAGAAAATTTCCAGATTGGAGGGAAGTGAGAGAGTCTTAACATGGAGTTATAAATAAATGTGAGAAGTAATAAAGTTTTATTGGGTAAGTGTTGTAATATTTTGTTTGTAATTAAGTCGTATCCGGGTGACTTCCTTGGCTTTAGTTTGCTAATTAAGTGTTTGATTTCATTTGGGGATGTGTGTTTTGCTGGGAGAGACATTGGTAAAGGACTATCAATAAATCTGGCAATATTGTCGAGGTGAGTAGATTCAGGATTAACATTAGGATGTGGCATAAATATATTTGAAAGATGGGTTCCAAAAAGTTCAGCTTTATCTTTGTCAGAGATCGCTAGCTCTCCATTTGGACCATTGAGCGGTGTAGCTTGTTCTTTGATTTTGAGAATATTTTTGGTAGTTCTCCATAGAGAACCGTCATTAGAGTTAAGTGATTGAAATTTTTCTTGGAAAAAGTTGGATTTATGTTTTATTATGAGTTTTTTGATTAAATTTGATAGATTATTTAATAGTCGTTTGTCAGAAGGCAGGTTGGATCTTTGCCACAACGAGCGGACCCTTCTTTTTTTTACTATTAATTTTTGGATTTGGGGAGTAAGGATATTATGTTTTGAAATGTCAGGTGTATTTGTGACATACGATGCTTTGAAAACGGCGGTTTGGATTGAGGTGGTTAGGTTTTGCGCTGCTTCGTCGATTTGGTCGTTTGATTTAAGTGAGATTTTAAGATTAGTGTCATTTTCTAGATTTTTTGAAAAGGAACTCCAATTGACTGGTCCTTTCGCTAAGGAAGGACGGGGAGGATTGTGGTAAATCTCACAATTCAGATTAAGAAGAACTGGACTGTGGTCACATGCTGGATCTGCTAGATTTTTTATGGAATGAGTAATGTGTCTTGGGATTGTGGTGAGAAAATAATCTAAAATATCGGGGTGCCGGTTTTGGTGGGAAGGCCAGTAAGTAGGCCCCGGAGGAGATATGAATGTAATTCTTGTGTTCAATATAATATTTTGAAGCAACCGACCCCTAGTGTTATCGGTCCGACAGAACCATATTTTTAAAATTATTTGTATTCGTAACGTATATTGTAAAAAATTGAACTTAAATATAAAAATTAAATAATTATTCGTTGAAGTGAATAGTTTCTTTAAATTCTCATTAAATACATCTCGATATGTACCTGTAAATATTGCAATTGTAATTAAAACTGCATCTAATAATAACTAAAAGTAAATGATTAGGACAGTATTTAATTAATTTTTTTGTGAACAAATTAATAAATAGGTAACTATGATTATACACCCAAAATAAAAATGTGAAGTCTTCCTAAATCAAGGACTACAATAATATTAGTATAGTATAAAAATCTAATTTAATGAAAATATCATGAAAATCTAAGCTAGTTGAGAAAATAAATATAGGTGTGTCATAATAATAGAAGAAAATTGCCAGAAATAGGGAAGTACCAGGCAACGGCCTGATACCACTAATAAATTATCGTGGCTTCTTGAGCACTACCAATGAATAAATAAGTAGAAATTAGAGTTTTAACTTATATTCAGCAGACCCTAATATTTCAACCATTAAAATGCTCAACAGAAACATTAAAATATAAAATATTTATAAACTTATGCAGACTATAGATAAATAACATAATTTACGAAATTCTAAAGGTTTAACGTGTTTCATATTAGAATGTATTGAAGAATAAACAAATTTCTTGATAGATTTTAATCATAAACCGATTTCAGCAATTATTTTTCTACAATATATTATAAAGTAATATCAATGTATAATCATAAGGAATGAAAATTTGTTTTTAATATTTATTTTGCATCTACATTATCTCCTGGACGTTCATTAAATTAGAACGAAGAAAAATTGCGAGAAATCGGTTAACTTTTCCTCGAACACGATAAGTGTATCAGGCCCCAAGATTCGTCCCAATATATAACTAATAATAAATAAAATTAAAATGTCACAACATCCACGCATTCTGTAATCGTGTCTCAGATTCTCATTAAGAACTCGAACGCGTGACCTAAGTATCGTTACATTGGACAAAATAGTGAATAGCCTACTTAGTACGCCTTATTTACGTGTCAGAAAGACAAAAAGAAAAAAATCTCAATAAACATCCCGTACCTGTACTATGAATTTTCTAGAAAAAATAAGATACTCTAGTAAAGTTTCAAAGAAGAAACGTTCGCCAGAAGAAAGGGAAACAATGTATTGTATGCCCTTAATGCTTAGTCTCTCAATATCTCTGAAAAAATATTATTATATGACTGGAGGAAGAGTTGTTATAATAGCAATACAAGTAAACAGATACGAATCCGGAAAAAAATTCGTGTTCGCCAACAGGGTTCACGAAGACCAGTTTAGTGCATCAGAAACAACCAAATACAATCTACACCATCTCGTTTTGAAAACGATTCTCAGTCATTCATTGGAAAGCCACGTTTTATAATCACACGCCTGCAAAATATCTGTACACAGTATATACCCCGAAGGAAATATAACGCCATATATATCGATAACGATCATTCCCGATATTAGATTGAATATAATTTAAATTAAGTGTTTATAGGTATTTTGAAATTCATATGGTTTGTCGATTTTCTTTGTAACTTTTTCCCATTTTAAGAAATTAACCCCAAAGCGGATTCGTGCGAGTTTTCACTTTTCAATTTTAAAAAAATTATTCATCACTCTTAAAACAAATAAAACGATTATGAATATACATACATAAAGTCATATACAATTGTTTATGAATTTATTTCTAACGATAAAAAACAATCAATCATGATCACGTCATACCTATATCGAACCGGCCAATATTCCCTATGGTGAGACTGCGGTGAAATGAACTCTGTATCGAAACTTAACATACCAGAAATCATACATTATCTATTCAATGTATATAACTTCTTTAAATTTTACAAAAACTAGTTTGTTCATTATTTTTTTTTTTTTAATTAATTGTTGAATTTAAATTATATTAGAAGTATAAGCAAGCAATTAAATAACCAATGCAATTATTTCACGAAACATATGTTTTCTTAAAAGTATAAAACATTAAAACAATAGTAGGAATAATTTTACAGCACTTACTCTAACAATTCCCTATTCATATAAATAATGAACGACATACAATTATTTTTTTATTTGAATTGAATAATGGAATCAAAATAATTATGAATTTCAATAGTATATTCATATAATAGCTATCAATTACTAGAAATCAATATTTTAGTAGAAAGGTTAAGATCATTTTATTCTTTATTTTTTTATTATTTTTAAATGTAATACACTAATAAAATAAAATGTAATATTGGAAATATTAAAAATATTTTTCACACTACATATTATATTAACATAATTAAGTAATAATATATTATAGTATACATGAGTTTTTATTTTTATATACACAAAATATATGTTTTACTTCAAAGCATAATATTTTTTATTATTATTAACTTGTCACTTGATGCAACAGGAATATTAAAGGTATATTTGTCCGCTGTTGGAAAACATTAAATGTAGCTGTATTGTAGAATTCCTGGATGGTGATCCATGAATGTATCATACTATCACCTATTTAAGAACTATAGTTACGCCAAACACAATTTAAGTGTAATAAAGAAAGATAAATGCGGTTGTCACTGCATCATATCACGCAGATAAACTTTTATAGAAATTATAAATATTTTTACTTTATACTTTTAAATTCTTTTATTTTAGATTTAGATTTAAGTAAAACGAATCAACTATAAAATATATTTTCGTACAATTAAATGTTTCGAAGTAAATGAAAACGCTAATTTAATATTTTTTATATTACAAATGTTGAAAACAATAAACTTTGAAATTAATTGATTAAACAGTTGATATTTTCAATTGAATCGTTTTAACTTATTAAAATCTATTAGGAACTTTACTCTATAATTCAACAAATATAAATTACGGCAATATGTCTTAATTTAACAAACAATTTAAGCAAGATACATATGATCAGTTTTTAACTATTTTGAACAACCAAATATAACTATTCCATAAACCTGGACATTTATTATTTTATTTGTGGACATTAATACAGTATTCTTCGTGCACCGTCATATTTATCAAAGAAATAAAACTATAGACGAAAAACCATGTTAAAGATAAATTACTGTTGGTCGAGGACGAACACAATAGTAAACTCTTTTAAAAACAAGTTTGGTTTTGATCCCAGCAATGAATGAAATTAGTTAAGACTTTGGTGACGGAACAAGACATGGGAAAAAATGTTCAAATGTATTAGGTCATGACCGTCGTTGCCCGAAACGAATAATTTTTTAATAACTTTGAATGTTTTATACATAAATACATCCCGAGTGTTGTCTTCCTTTTGTGCGCAACCTAGCCCTTTCAGCTGTAATAATAATAATAATAATAATAATTGCTATTATTATTATTGTTCTCGTCTCTGTAGTAGTGGAAAAAAGCAGTCATCGATCACGTACAAACAATAAGGCCTGGTCGATAAATAATACAAGGTGTTCGTTAAAATAATGACGTTAATACAATAAATAAAATCATACATGTTCACTCAATTTAGATTTTAATCAAATCTAGTTCTATTGTACGTAAAAAACAAATTTCAAAGTTGAATTTTGATTATGTTAATTCATGTTTAATACTGTTATTTAATTACGCTAGATAAAATGATAATATTGACATATAAGCCCGAAGGTATATTAAATACATCAAAAATTTCCTACTATGTTAGTAATAAAATGTAATTTTATAACATCGAAATTGAAAAATATTAGTGGCGATATTTATTAAAAAGGTTCAACATGACCCGAATTAAATTTCCTTAACTTTATAAATCCAAATAATTTCAAATGGTTGTATGGGATAAAAAACTATATATATTTATTCTGATTTCTTTTTAAGATCTCATTCGTTCACGAAAACACACACAAGCTTAAAATATAAATAAAAAATGTAACTACCTAAAGTGTATCATGTATATGTAATTTAAGCAAAATGTACAAATATTATACAGAAGATAGTTACACAAAAAAAATTTTATTTTATTATGTTCACTATTTTGACACATTGTCAAAGATGGTTTTGTACAAAGATGATTTGTAATTAATATTCATAAAATAGATTCAGATGTATATTTAATGATTCTGATATCATAATTCATATTGTATAATATAAAATTAAATTGAGTTTGCAACATGAGGTACATGCATGTATACATACGTAGATATATATAACACATAAATGTTTTTAATAATCTAACGTATAATTAAAATATAATTTACTTGGTTAATAGAAATAATTTGCAATTAATTTTAAGTTAGAAAAAGATATCATTATATTTACGGTTATAGTAAACAAAAGTAATTACTATCATTACATGAAAATAAAAAATTCGAAGAAAAAGTTGATTACAATTTAAGACTCTGAAATAAATATAAATAATTGTAGACGAAAAATTAAAAAATATATGCTTAAAATAAAATGAAGGTTATTACATTTGCTTCGGTTGAAAAATTAACGGTTCAAAATAATTGAAGTTCAAATTATAAATATACTATTGTAAAAATAATGTTAACAAAAACAATAAGATACATAAATGTAATTCTATAAGACAATTATACTTTCATCGTTCAAAATAAATACATTTATACCAAAGATTAATAGCACCAATAAAATTTAATATTTTTGTATGTTATGAAAAAATAACAAATAGACATTTTCTCAAATGTGATAAAAAAATAAATGTTGATCGATGACGAGAACCGTTCTAATTAAATTATTACGGTCACAAATTATAATTGTCAGAACCATTTTTCTAACCCTAAAATGTGTATATAACCATTTACTCCCTTGTCTGTGCAACACGCAAACGTGGGAAATTCGAAACACGTTTTATTATCATAGGGTCTGAAAACGAACTCAATATGACTCATGTTTTCCATTAATCGAATAAAAACACTATTATCCACTCACACTACAGTAAGTTTTTTCTATAAGCAACCCTTTTAGGACCAATGCAGAATCTTCTTCATCAATATAATATTTCAAACCAACCAAGGGTGTTTAGCTCCATTCCATTTAGTACTCGAAATAACAATAGTAAAAATAACAAATGATGCACTGCAAAAAGGGCAATGAATATACAATATTATAAATGTATATCAAACATATAAATAAATAAATCAAACATTATATATATTAAAAACAACATGTACAGTAGACACTATATAGGCATCATAAGTTTAAAAATATGTTAATAATAAGTTTTATAAATAAGTCACAGTCCGAGTCACTTATTGTTGTAGCATAATACATTTTATTTGATTTCACAAATTCCCATTTATAATTGAAAAACAAGAAAAACCAAAGCCGTATATAAAATAACAATTAATTTTTACTAATCGTTGTTAATTTCATATCCATAAATAACAGAGTTATTGAGTTTATTTTTCATTAAATAATATAAATATAGATATAAATTATAAATACCTCATTTCTTTTACATGTCTCAGCAATTTTTTTAAGGATTTCGTTGGCTGGCATACAAAAGTAATCATGGAAGTTAACTATGTCTGATTGGTATACATTGATAAGCAATAGTTTTGCTTGTCTCACAAGAACTGCACGCGTTTCTCTGTAATTCACATAGTACGGTCCGATCAAAATGTCTACAAGTTGTTGAACAGAAAAGGTTTTTATTCCCAGTTCCTAAAAAAAAACAACTTTATTATTCAAATATTGTGGATATTTCAATAAACAATAATATAAAAATAAAATAACACTATATATTTCAAAGTACTATACAACAAAATATAATAAGAAAAAGTATAACATTTTTATAGTGTCACTTTTTATTAACCTCGGGACACTATATCTTATAAATCATATTATTTAAATGGTTATACCGTATAAACTACTAAAAAAATAAAATTTTTATTTATAAGATGAAAACGATTTTTTGGTAAATGCTTAACATTTATATTGGGTATAAAACAGTCACTCATTTTTAACCATTTATTCACGTCTTTTGATCGCTGTTATCCAATTAAAGTGGGGAAAATGTTACTAAGTTAGTCTAACAAGTATAATAGAGTTGGTCGAATTACACTAATAACAATAATGACCAACGAAAAAAAAATAAACACAGGGTGTATTTACATAACCAGTCTCTCCATTTTCTAACTCAGTCTTCCTTGGTTTCAACAGAAAACTAACAGCTTACTTATTTCCCTTCACTCTTTTATTTCTTTACCGTGTGTGTGGTCTTGGGGTAATATTCCTTTCACAAGACCTGAGTACTTGGTTAACATTAGTATAGGGGACTATTGTTGGTCTATTTATTATAACATATGTAATGTATAATTCGAAAAATATAAAATCTACAATCCACAGGAAATTGAAGATAAGAAAATATATTCATGAGATAGATCATTATACTTCTACATGCAAATTTTAAGATAATACATAGTCAAATGTAATTACTAATTAACATGGGCTATTTTTTTAATTACACTTTTAGAACGCTCCCAATTAAAGACAAATATGCAAGATAAATATTAACATTAAAAACTTTTACTACTGAGAATGACATACATTTGGTAAACCAAAAATAGTTTTCAGGATTCACGCCCTTCATAAAATTAAAAAAATGTATGATCAATTATACAATCAACATTATTAACTTATATTTATGTTTAAAGTGACAATAAAAACAATTCACCGCTTCAACAATACTGACTTATGTAAATCATTTCAAGTTAGGTTTTTGAAGTCATAACAAATATTGAAAAAAAATAGATATAATTTATTTCATATGATGCATGATGCTAATTAATGGGCGTTTGCTACAAAAGTATTTTACACTTGTACACAATAAATTAATACCAGAAAATTTACGCCCAATATTTTATAGAAATTTGGAGAAAAATAATAATTAAAATAAAAAATATATTATAATAAAATAATGTTAGTGAATTAAAACATTTCTTTAGCTTTATAATTTAAAAATAAGTAAAAAATTGCTTAAAAATAAGCTACAAGCATATTAATAAATAAATATATAAATATACTGTTAGAAAATAAAACATGCACAATCATAATATATAGTATGTATATAATTGATCAAAAATGCAGAAATAAAGTTAATTATTTAAGAATTTTTTTTTTTTTAATAAAATTATCTAATGTACATTTATTATTTAAAGTACTCGAATTTATCAAACTAATTTACTTAAACAATTCTTTGATCCTTTCATCCCAATAAACTAAATTGTAATCGCACGTTATTTAAAAGATATAATAAACTTAAAACCAAAAAATACTGACAAAAGTAAGTCACATTTAGAAAAAAATAATTGTACAATAAAATTATTGTAATAAAATGTAAACAATTTAACCAGGGATCACGTTTATCTTCTTGAATAGTTCCGTTCTCACGGATGGTCAATAACAAAGATTTGCATCAAGTATAATAAAAAAAATTAACTTGAAGAATATCAGATTACTAACGCTAGCGAAGTTCTTGTAATATTCCATTGTTCTACGTTGTTTTATGGGGCTATTTGTTTAATAATATTGCGTTATGTATCTCAGTCAAAGATCACCAGTTGGTGAGTTGACACAATAGTATCAATTGGCCTATAAAACGCGTTTGTCGTGTATGTTATAACCTTTAATCGACCCGGATGAATTTGGACCAATAGCTCTCCCGTGATTCGGACCACGCGCGATGATCACGAACTACGTTGCAATATAAAGTATAAACAAGCCGGAGGAGGTCATCATTGCTCCCTGTCGACCAGTGTTTAATCCACTTGTTGTTTTATCAATATGCATAAAGACAGACAGGCAGATATAGGTAACTTTTCTTAGGACAATCATTATTGGAGTTTGAATCCAACTGATAGAAACTATACACAAGTGAGAAGTAAAATATTATTTTTCGAGTCTGATGATATGATTTTAATAACGTTTAAAAAATTGTTTTAGTTGTTGTCTGATTTAATACTACTCATATAACTCATCTGTCGAAATGTCAAGGATTTCCGTTTACAGAATGATATAACCAATGGATGAGTTAAGAAGATCACTGAATACTGGTCATAGTAGTCATAGATAGTACCTATATAAGTATAATGTAATCCTTTTTCCTAAGCCCGTACCTACGGAGATCGTATACTAAAGATATTCGGGTTTATAACACTAAGATAGAACACAATTTTATAATGTAAAATAATAATTTAAAGTAACCATACATTTTATAAGTGCAATTAAAAATTAGAATTCTTACGAAATAAATGTCTCATACATTAAATACCTAACTTAAAATATCTCAATATACATACATATCATGTTTTATAATAAATATAAATATGACAATAAATAAGCAACCCAATTCAAACAGAATTAATTATCGTTAGCCATTTCTACTTGCAAGATACAATGTGAAATCTTAATAAGTTAGAATAGTAACATTAATTTATTTTTACTTCTTATACGTAAAAACAGAAGAATTTCTCTATACTTATCAAGTTTTGTTTCGCATTGATTGCTATGGTTTATATATTATTTATTATTATTCGTTATTAAAAATTATGAGCGTGATAATTTAGACCTTTTTAATATTTTAAAATCTCATAAAACAGTTACACTGATTATAACTTTTTACTTAAACGATGAGTGTATTTTAAATATGACGTGTTAATTATAGTAGTAAATATTCAAACCAGGTTAAAATATTTTGGAAAATATATCAAAAGCAAACATCTCCGATATTACGAATTTTTGGGTGACGGAAATATTCAAATTATGGTATAGTTAAACAAATTCAGTTATCATTAGTATAATGGCGCTTGGTGTGCATTGAACACGCGAAAAAAACATATATGAAAACCGGTAATGCGAATATCACGGTGCCACTCATCGATGATTGTATGCAACTGTGCAATATGAATGAATCATTCAAGAACGTCGGCGGCAAAAAATAGCGATTATTTACGTACAATATACTTATAGCTATATACGTGATGTATGTATTATTATATTATAAACATTTACTTAACCTCGACGAGTACTAATACATACGTTGGCATCATTATTATTGAGACAGAGGCTGAGGCAGTGGCAGTGAACAAATATAAATACAATCAATTATTCAAGTATTAATGAATGTTTTTTTTTTCTTTCGGTCTGTTTTCAAACGAAATCGAAACGCGTGCACATATACGAGGATAATACAAATTCAAATACGCTGCAGATATAACATATAATATACCTACCGCCGCCGCTGCACCCATTTTATATAATATACGTATCCGGTACGAGTTAGTACACTACTATTATTTTATCCTCTCAATTTCCACTACAACCGTTTTCAACTGCGCGGTGACAATTTCAAACTCGGGTAGGAATATATACAAACACATCCGCACGATTACTAGCACAGTGACTTCGACATTACAGCCGCTACACCGCATTAACCTACCTATGCTCGTATACCAATCATTTGCACGCAGATCTCATAAATCGAGTGCACGTGAATGCGTGGGAGAAGGTAATGCGGCATGTATCATTGTCAAATCTGACAAAAGCCGAAGATCAAGGCATATACGAGGGCGATACCCCTTCACCTCAAATCACCAACAACACCCAAAGATTTTTCAAACTTTTGATTACTCCATCACACACTACATCATTATTATTTTTTACGCACATCGAATACCTACGACGAGTAACAACGGTTACCGTTAACTAATAAAAAAAAAAAAATGGGTTGTAAAACATTAAAATGATAAGAAAATGAAAAAAGAACCGGATGGGCCTCGCTCTGCTGTACACTTGGGGTGAAGTGCGACTCTTCATAGGATAGGTCATTATAATGGATTTGTTAAATTTGAATTCAATGATAGGTATCATTGTATACGAAAAACGATTCTGAACGGAGATGATATGTTTGTCTAGAATATAATACAATGTTATTTATAAATATTGTAATAAGTATATTTTATTTTGAAACGAAAAATTTAGAAAAATCAAAAATTTAAATTGTCTATAAATAAGTCAAAATATGTCAAAATACTTTGAAAACTTAACCATGTATAGAGAACGTCAATATAAAGATTCGGTGAATATTTCAAGTTGTTGCGGTTTTTCGTATTTGAGTTAGAGCATTTTAAAAAAACCGATATCATTTGTCAGTCTAGAATATTATACATTATATTATATTTTACATGTAATTTTATGTCAATATTCGCTGTTCAAACGCTTATAAAAAAAATTGTGCTTATGGATTTTAATAATTTTTAAATGACATTAAGAACTACTTCTGTAGAATCTTTTATTAAATTTTCAAGTATTTTGTACGAGCCAAATTTTTTTTATCACCGATTATAAAAAAAAATGTAAAAAAATCGAATATTTTAAATGCCTATAAGTGGCTTAAAAATCAATATAATATTTGAAAAAAATATGACATAAAGGAAATGCCAATCTTAACAGCTGGTAGAAATTTCAAAAATCTGCGACTTATACATTTTGAATTATAACAAATATTTAAAATCGTTTGAGAATAAATCGCTATTTTATGCAATTTCGTAAATATTTAAATTTCAAACAGTCATAAAATTTTTTCCTATAAGTCCGGTAGAAATTTTTTTAAAGATTTTTAAAGAGTAGCTTATAGATAATCTAGTGTTAAAATTTTGAACCTTAAGTATGAACAGAAAAAAATTTATGAATTTTTATCTACAAAATAACTTGCAAATTATCGTGATTTTTACATATTTTATACAAATTTGAGCATAAAGGGCTTATATAAAAAATTTGAGTAAACCGATCACCGATATTTTTTAGTTACGATAAGTTTAACTTATTATTAACCTTGCATTAAATTTTCAAGAGTTTTCGGTCTTCCAATTAAATTTTATAGATGTTTAAAAACAAAAATTTTACAAAAATCGTAAATTTAAATTGTCTATAAATAAGTCAAAATATGTTAAAATACTTTGAAAACTTAACCATGTATAGAAAACGTCAATATAATTTTTTAAAAAAGTATTGAAAAGTAGGATTTAAGACTAACCAAAGTACCATCTACATTCACTTTCCTTTCAGAAAAGTTGCTACTTAAGCAAATCGAAGCATTTTTACTGCCAAAAAAGGTGTCGTCAGACACAAAAAAAAAAAAAAATAAAAAAAAAACACACATCATTGTAAAACCAAGTTTTATCACTCCGTTTAGAATCTAAAATGAAACTGAAAAGGAAGTAACAACAAGAATCAGCGTCATTGCGTGTAATTGCTCAACGTACTACAAAATATAGTATACGTGCACAATTAAATAGCACATTAGAACATCTCTAACCAATGTGTATTATAACATAAATAAATACGTATACAGCACACAGACGCACCACTGTCAAGGTAGTGTAGAACAAAGGGATAATAGCGTTAATTAAAGTTGCACTTTTATTGTGTCGTTCCACAACCTTATGGCTGATTTGTAAGTTTCTTAGACGTTTAAGCGTTTTC
The DNA here is from genome assembly GCA_034509805.1 of Sipha maydis. Classification (NCBI taxonomy): domain Eukaryota; kingdom Metazoa; phylum Arthropoda; class Insecta; order Hemiptera; family Aphididae; genus Sipha; species Sipha maydis. The sequence continues at coordinate 89,336 of JASXSY010000747.1, read as the reverse complement.
ACACGATATGTTTTACTTGGGAAGATTTAATTATTATTATTGATATTGAACGGTGTCCACATTTCACTTTTGCACGTGGTGAATCATGACGAAATCCACTAATGGTTATTAGTTACGGTCTTAAAACTTAGATTAAAAATCTTTTATAATCCTAGAAAAGATTATTTTCGGTTATGCCTATTCTAATGAATGAAGGTAATAGATGTTCGTAAAAATGCTGCAGAATTCCACTCCTAATTATAATTTTAATGTTGTAATGCGTATTATGTTCGATTGATTATATGTGGTGTATGTTATATCAAATATACGTAATATGATTATTACGAATAGGTATAAGTATATACAGTGTGTTTCACGATGAACTGACAAATGCAATAACTTTTGTTCTATTGAACATTTTCAACTTTTTTTTTTTTTTTAATTGTCAATTTTTGTCTGCGCTACATTCAAAATATTTTTCAATTTTTTTTCTATCATGTATGCAAAATTAAAAAATTAAAATTTGTTCTATTTAATATTTAAAATTTATTATCGTTTTTGAATTATTTTTTCCCGAGAAATAACTAGTTCTATTTATAACCATTCATATTATTATACTACGTTAGTATCATAATTTTTAATTATTCATGATAACGATGATCGCTATAACACTGACTGATAAACAAGAAATAAATTAGAATTTTAACAAACTTTAAAAATTGTTTAAAAATTATTGACTTAAATTTAGTAAAAGTTTTTGACGCCAACATTTTTCTAAAAATCGGATTTACAAAATGGCTATCTTAATTTTTTTAAATATTAAATAGAACAAATTTTAATTTTTTAATTTTGCATACATGTTAGAAAAAAAATTGAAAAATATTTCGAATGTAGCGCAGACGACAATTGACAATTAAAAAAAAAAAGTTGAAAATGTTCAATAGAACAAAAGTTATTGCATTTGTCAGTTCATCGAGAAACACCCTGTATAAATTAACACGGTGTACCTACGCACGGCGTTCAGTTTCATTCATTTTCTTGGATTAGCCTTATACACGCAGCAACATGTCGTATAGTCGCGTATATATTATAATGCGGGGGTATATCCTCTTCCCTCTTAGAGATGACCTCGTCACCCGATGCGCATACACCATTCATCGTGTAATAATAATCATAAGTCCGTTACATGATATATAAGGTTGAGAAGAAAAAATGTACAGCCGCCGCCGCCACAGGCAAATATAATCTCTGATGACTTTTTTACCCGTTTTGTCGAAGAACCCCGTCACATGCCGCGTTCACTATAAGTGGTGTTTATAAATTTACTCGCATACCATGTATACTACCGTAGTACACGCAGGATGAGCGCTTTTCAGCCTACGCGTCAAATCGTTAATGACCGCCTTAGGTTCAGCTAATCACAGCGATCATGCGCATATGTAGATGCAATCAGAACGCACAACTGCAAACCGAGAATCTGACCGTGTTCAACTTACGATTAAAAAAAAATCATTTAAGACATTATATTAATAATACTGCTGGTGCTCCATAAACGTATATGCGATCGTAATCGGAACACAAGTACTATAGTTTTTTCTTACACAGTATACTATAACCATACTAATTTGTACATGAGTCACGGTTGCATGATAGGCGAATTAGTCAATAGATCTGTACCGTTTACCATAAGCTTGAACACATGTTTTAATATATGTATTAATGTAGTACATGTACATAAATACTTTGTGTCATGTTATGCAATTAAGATCATGTTATACTCAGTGAAAGTAAATAATAATAATTAATTAAAAATGTATGTAAATTATCATCGTTCAGTATTGATAACTAATTACACATTTATAATTATAGGATATAGTTTATTTTATTATTTAACGTAAAATTATTATGGTTCGATAAATAAAAATAAAAATTATGTAAAAACTAAACTAACATAGCATACGGATAGTATTACATTAATTATGATAATAAAATCCACGGCCAAAAAATCACATATGATAAACAATAATATATTGCTCTGAAAAATCATAAAGCATTTGTTACAACCAAGATGGGAAAATCGATAAAAATGGATTTTAATAGTTACTATACATTCATAACACGTAGTTTTTTTAAGTCTGACTCATCAACAGTTATGCATCTGTTGATTTATATTTTAAAATTATAGATATAATTATTAAGATAGATGATTTACGATGCATAACTTACAATTGGTAGGTACTAAAAGGTATAAACTGATCGGGTGTATCGAGAAAAAATAAAGTAACAATATTAATTGAATTTCAACGATAGAAACGTAATTATAATAAGTCGATAGAGTTATATAGAAGTTATGAGAATTTCAAAATCTGCGTCGAGCTCGATTTTAATTTCCACCATCATCGTTCATCGGGTATGTTTAATCGTTTAACATTTTGATCGATAGTTGTAAAATAATAATAAACTAGATAATTGAAAGTACTGCTGATGGAAAAATATATGTAAGTATTATAACTAACGTAACAAGTCACATAATAACGATATACATATAGAAAACCGAATCTTTTAATTTTAAATTTTCTAAACATAATATTTTACGTGTATGCATGTATGTAATCTATAATTAATAATATTAAATATATGATGATAAATATATCAGTAACCAAAATAACATTCTAAAACCGATAAGTAGTAATCGAACAATCCAACTAGAAAAATTATAAGGACAAAAAGAAACTAACACTGCAAAAGAATGGCATAACAATGATTTCCTTGCACATTTAATAAGCTTTTTAAAAAAAAAATTGCGAGTAGTGAATACAACAATGTTGTCTTGATGCGTTGTCTGGAAATATTTGGAAAACAAACCATAAAAAAAATTGACTCCAACTATATCATAACATTTACAATGTATACAAATATAACACACAATCGTCGTTATTAACTCGCACGTACGATGATCTCGACAGTACCAGAAATAGAACTGCCCGGCATATAACAACCGGCAGTATCGGCGACGACGTTTCTCTAAAACGGTCGGCCACATGACCCCAAAAACTATGACTGGAGGGTACGTATATTTAATGGACCGTAAAACAGAGGTACTCTCGATAGGACTAGTGCCGTGTGTTCAGTGTGGGGCGACTGAGTCGAAAACACACGTGGTAGTCATATTTTTAGCTAGGCCGTTACTAAGCCGTAAGTCATGTATAGCAGCTATTATACTATATTACATATTTCAATACATAGATACATATAAAATGTATACATTATATACGTACTTATTTACATACAACACCAGCCCGTGGTATACATATATACACACCAACTACATGATGTGATATCGTTCCTAATTTTACTCTCTTCCACCTAGTCGACGACTGAATGATTGACATTCAAAATGGAATAATATAAATATATATTAGTAGATGATATATGAATAATCCTCCTACATTAATAATACTTTAACTATAGGTACCTTTATTACCACTACACATGAGTAGTATAAAATAATGATAACTATGTAACAAAACTATAATCGATTTAGGACATTTAAATGTGAAAAAAAAAATAATATCAAGTCATATTGTTAATCGTTAATCACTTATATTAATTAAAATTATTAAAATCTGTTATCTGTCTATATTATTCTTTATCGTATTTTTTATCTACCTTAAATTAAATGAAACGAGAAGTGTATTGGTTTTACCCTTAGATCATAATATGATAAGTATATTATACTATGGATAGAGCTACTGGAACAATTTGTGAAGCCAACATAACCAAGTAACAAGGCTGATGGACGCATGTGCATCTTCTTATCACGCTTATATCACTCTATTTGGCGCTAATATTTTCTAAATAATAACTTATATGTAAATACTAAACATGCGCCATCAGTAGCAACTGTTAAAATATTTTAATAACAATATGTTTCGCATGCGTTGATGTAACATGTCATATAATATGTTGACTTCAACTCCTTATACAACAAATATGGTGATACCTTTATTCATAGTATATGATCTAAATTTTTACCACGATGCGTGAATTTTTTTTGTGTCGGAGTACACAATTTCTACTAAAATGAATGCTCCAATCATCACTATCATGATAATAGGAAATGTCTATTTGATACCGAGAAGGGATCATTCAAGAAATAACCCAACAATTTTCTTAATAAATGTGAAAAATTGACGAAATGTTACAAAAAAAAACAGCAATATTTACGACATAATTTTTCGAGAAAAATAAATTTTTATTTTCATCGTAACTCAAAAAATAATTAAAGTATCTAATGAATCAAACATTGAACTTCCTAAAAATGTAATATAAAATTTGAAACGTAAATCTATATGCACAAAAAAAAAATTAAAAATGTAAAACGCTTTTAAAAATATAATTAATTTTTATATACAAGTATTCAAATACATCATCTGATACTTTTTTCTGAAAATATTCAAATTTTTATATTTACAAATTTAAATATGTTTTTGATATGAAATCGGCGTTCTTATGCCTTTTCGTACTTAAGTATTTTTCAAAAAAAAAAAAAAATAAAATAAAAATGTTTGATAAAAATTATACACAAAGAAAAATAAGAGCATATATACACATAAATGCATCTAAAAATGACGCGTAAGATAAAACTAAATAATACTTAACATTGCACATATATATATATATATATATAACATGAAAAGTACAACCTGTATCAAACTTTCACGTTTATTAATACTTATTCGACACGACATTTAAAAACGTGTACGTAGTATTCATTTTATTTCATTTTTTTCTTTTTATTAAAAAAACATACCTATAGAAAATAGTTTTTCGGATTAGACTTTTCTTATTGAGGCGAGACGTAATATAATATATCGCTGCAGGGTGGCGGTACATAACACACACGATATACAATTACTATTACATTCTATTAATCTTATATATTTTACGATCAGAGTTACAAGTTATTATTAAACATATATATATATATAATAAACGGGGTATATATATATATATATATATATATATATATATGTTTACATTATGATGACCCACGTCCATGTGTCACCCTTATATCTCCACTGTGAATTTATATTTTCTTATTAGGTCTTAACAAATTCAATGTTCTACAATAATTCATGTGGATATTTTCGGCTAATTATTGATTTTGAAAAAAATAACATTTTGAAACAATCAATTTGTTAAAAACGATCGACAATTCCTAATAAATTCGAACAAAAACAGAACTAAAACAATTCATTGACCACTAAAATGGTGAAATATATGCGAACCTTAATAAATATAATATAATCGTCTGCGGGATTTTTAAAACTCACTGTAAATAATATGCAAACGAAAGACCTTGATCAGCATGGCGCGATAACAACAACAATAATAATAACGAATTGACTGTTACGTACATGCATTTCATTAGTATACTTACGTGTGCGCATAACGAGGCGGTGGCGACGGAAGGACTTTTGACCGTTGTAGCAGACGTCGAAAAGTCTGACAACGCGCAAACAGCCGGTGGCGATGGCGGCGATGGCGGCGGTGGCGGCGTCAGCGGCGAGCGGTCCGGCATCACCGGCATCGGGTCTACGTGATCGGGCTCGGGTACCACGGACACGCATTCGTGAACGACGTGTTCGCTGACGAAGTGGTCGGTCACCATCCACGTCGGCGCATCAACGACGTCGGCTACGAGCGCCGGATGGATACACAGGTTAATGCAGGTCGACGATTGCATTTGTGGCTGCGGTTGAGGCGGTGGTGGCGACGGATAGGGCTGCAGCGCCGACGACGACGAGAACGAAGTCGCGGTGTCTGAATTTTTCTTCTTTTTCTTCTTCCTTCTGGACAATTGACGGTATAAATGGCCAACAGCCGTCGTGGAAGCAGCGGAAGTAGTGGTGATAGTGGTGGTGGTGGTGGTGGTGGTGGTTGCCGTCGTCATCGTTGTCGCAGCGGTCGTCCATGTCGTCGTGGCGATAGGATTCCACTGACGGTTCGCAACCGAATTTGTATCTGCTGAGATGTTTCCGGAAGTCTACAAAATAATATGCAACCCAGTCGTCAATATCGTTTTTTTTTTTTTTTTTTTTTTTGTAAGTCCCAGTACCTCTCCACTTGTATTTCTATAGGTGTTAATAATTCGGGTAATAAATCTATTTTGATCCCTAGGTTTACAGAGGCCTGAATATCTTCTCTCAAAATTATTTATTTATTTATATATTATTATTTTATGTTTTCTTTGTCATAAAATTTGTTTTCAATTTTTTTAACACTTTAAATAAAAAAATATATTTATAGACACGTACGATGTATAATAATAAAATAATAAAGTACTTTATATGTCTACGTAAAAATTAAATCAAAAATAGAGTAATCGACGTACTTTCTTATTGTAACAAAAATATATTTTTTATTAGCTATTGTTTTTGATAACTGGTATTTTAGAATTACGTCAATGCAAAAAAATATTTATATAATAAATATAATTAATATAATAGATATATATTCTTACATAATAATTTTAAATTATTTCAAATAATAAAGAACTTTAAATGGTAGTGTTCAATAACCGTATTTTTTAATCTCACTCGTTAAATCTCTATACTTCAAAACTATTATAAGTATACACATAGAACACATATAGTTCAACTATTTACTCAGTCGTTCTTAGTAATTCCACGATTATTTTTTATATATAGTTTATACATTTTCAGTTCAATAAACCTACTAGCATCATTATTTTTATCGAATATACCTAGTAATCTTATTTGACAGTATCAACATCGTTGTACCGCCCAAAACGAAATTCCTTTACACATTCTACTTCATTTTTAACTTAAGTTTCTGTGTCTAGCTAGCACACCTCATTTCAGGACTGCTAATTCATTTTCAGGTCATATCATTGATAATTAATTTACAACGTTTACGCGAACATTATAATACAACAAGTAAAAAGTTTTAAAAATATCTATTATCAGACTCATAATTAGGAAATGATTACGTTAATACAACCCGTTTATGTATAATAATAAAAATTTCTTAGCAGTAGTGAAATATTTTATTTAACTTAATTTAGACTTTAATTTTTAGACTTAATTTAAAATTTATGTTTCATTTTATACAATTTACACTTGTCAAGTTTCATCATCACAAATCAATAACAAACATTTTAACGAATAAATTATTAATTACAAATAAAAAACAAAACTATGGATTTTTTTATAAATCATAGATTAAAATATTCTCAATGGTTATTTTATAAAAACAACAATATTTTACAATGTATGCATGTATGTAAGTATTTAATTTGTAAGACTAATGATATACATGGTGATCACTTTGGTACAATTAGTTAAAATTATATTAATTTAAACATTATAAGTTCTAAATATTTTCTTACGATGTAAACGTTAATATATATTGAAAAATCGTACTAACAAAATAATAATGATTACACACTTATGCATAAACTTGAGTGTCATTGTCATCGTATATAGTTTCTATCAATACATATTCAGAATATGAACGGTATTATATATACACCGATTTTAAACTATATTGTAACCATGAATGAGTTACACGTGCATTGGTTTAAATTAAAATTTCAACTTATATCTGCAGATTAATTTATACGCTGATCATTTCCAACACGAGTTTTATCACAGAGTAATTCATTATGAGGCGTAACAAATATAAGAGTATAAAAACTTAACACGATATTCTCTTTAGATAAAGAAAGTCGGTTTGTTTTTTTTTCTTGTATACCAATTTGTTACGGTTCCTGGTAGGAGGAGGTTAAACGTCAATATATTAAATGTGGCTAATAAACGATCGATTAAAACCATGGAAAATGTAATCAACACTTTTACATTTAAAAAATATAGTGATTACACATGGGTATGGTAATATAAAATTTAGACAGATATACGAGTAACGAATATACATTATAATACCTATTTAAATTTTCAAGAATTATATATATATATATATATATATATATATATATTAAATCAGTGGCGTTAAATATAGAAATATTAAAAAAATATTATAATAAAATACAATTAGGTGTGGGCAAGCATTAAGCCTGTAATGTACACACCACAGCGTGCACGCATAAATATATATGTTTAAAGTCGAAAGCGTTCTTGTACTGTCGATAGGATGTATTTATATACTTGAAGGTTTCTGATCTTGTACCAACCATGGGGGTCCAAGGAACGGTGATTATTATATCGAACATGTTAACGACTGTACGCAGAGCATAGGGATGCTTCTGACTGGTTTTGTACAAATTTATCTTTACCACACCCGTAAGTGACCAGTCAACTAAGAATTCTCAAGCGAGCTTAATACCAACAATTTAAGTGAATGAGTGACCTAACCTAGGTATATTCATCATGTGACATAAGAGAAGACATAAATTAATTAAACAATTACGGCTTTGATTAAATTTAAGGAATAATAAAATAAATACAAAATATGGCAACATTTTATTGACAAGATAATAAGGTGTAGGAACGAATTTCATAATTAATTATTAATATCATGAAATAATAGATGAATGATTATAAACTTTAAGTAAATTGTTGTCAGTCGACTAACATATGAACATTGTTAAAATCGGTTTTTAAAATTAAATAATTAATTTGTTTGTTTTTATAATTAACTATTATATTAAATAACTATGAACAAAAACAAAAATTATTACATTTTTTAGTATTATTTAAAATCCCTTCAAAAGTTAAAAAGATAATTAGGAAAACATAAAAAATGAATGATAAATCGTAAGGCAAATTTGTGTACATTTATATATAAATACCGTTATCTATATATATATTATAATTGGTATATCTACCAAATAATAATTAACACTAAAAAAAGACTTAAAATATTTCCATTCATTTTAATCATAATTTTTTTAATTATGCTTTACTACAATTATATTTTGAAATACCTTAACTGCACACCAATTACATAATAATATAAAGGTACTCGATAAAGCATTAAAATGACGAGGGATCGATATAATTGTTTTGTTCAATTGTAAATACGAAACTATTACAAGTAAAAAATAAACTAAGAGGGACTAATTTAAAAAATAATATTGTCACGATATTCTAAAAAACAAAAAAGGAATGAGAAAAATAGTTTGTACGTAAAAAAAAATAATCAAAATCAGTTTTAACTTGAAACACATTATTTGCATGAATGTCAACATGGAAAAAATAAGAGAGTAGATTTATTACAAAAACGAAACCATTATCTCAAAATATTATATTATATTTGGAAAGAAACTTTAGACTTTACCAGTAATATTATGAATATTATTATGAAATAAAACTATTTTAATACAACAGAGATACTATTATATTGTAGATAAACACAGATAAAAAAAAATTACACTGATTACAAAAAAATACATATTTTGTGCGTAAATAATACAATATTTAGATCAATAAATTCATATTTCAAGATTAAATACTTAGAATTCATATGACACAATTAATTTTTTCGACGATTAACAAACATATTTTCAATTATTGGCTCAGCCAAATAATATTTTACCTAATTTAATATTAATTATGTCAGATAAATAGTATTATAAATTGTAATGGCATCGAAACCCATTGAACTCATGAAAAAGGTCAGAATAATCAGTTTAAATTCCTAACATTTGTTGTGAAAATAATAGAACCAAATTTCTAAAAAAGATAGATTTAACTATTAATGGAAAATTCCAAATGCTTATAAGCCGCATACATTTTGTTAAAATATTTCGAAAATTATGAAATATCTTCAAAATATAATCCTTCTGGTCAAAATAGTATATAATATCTATATGATAAATTAGAATAAATGGATAGGAATTAAAAATATTAACCTAATGTACATAATTTATATGGGAACATAACAAACAAAAAAAACTATTTTATTCAAGCCAAAACATAAACTGATTTTGGATATTGATAAAACTCATTGTAAATTAATGCTCCTCCTTGTTTTTATATGGTTACATTTAACCTAGCAATAGGTGAGGTCGAGTTCATTCAATTTCTACATTTTAGTAATACTGTACCAACATTGTATTTACAATATATCTACTAGAACGTACTTCCCTATATAATTTGTATAATGTAATAAAATATTAAATTATATACAAAATAATTTAAAAAGTTAAGTATAAGGAAATCAATGTAAATGTTTCACGTAACATCATAAATTTGGTATCGTTTTTCTAATATATAAATATATCATTAAAAAAATCTTTAAAATAAAATATATAATAACAGTTATTCAGCAAACTGGTATAGTTGTTCTTATTTCTTCATTACTCCCAATCCCCTTCAAAAATAAAACTTCACAAAATAATTTTATTTAAATACTAATAAAATATTAATTATTATTTAAAATTTATATTAGTGGAAATAATTAAACATTACATATTCTATGATCATTAGTCGTAAATAATAGTACTAAATTTACCATACTCCGATAATTTTCGATCTATAATAATTATAATAATATAATATAGTAATTATTACTATAAATATAATTTAGTTAGGTTTTTAATTTTGATTTTTTTTTTTTCATTATTAGTTTTTAAACATCTAAATCAATTATACATAGATAAATTTTAAAATCTAATTCAACATGAAAAAACATATAAAACCCATAGCGGATCATCTGCATATACTTATATTTTGATTTTTCCATATAGAACAATATGTATATATTGAAAATAACGACTGTGGTGGAACGGTAATAGAGAAAGTTTACATCTTATTTCCGGGGCTGGGTCTATAAAATGCAGGATATAAGCGATATAGTGATACATCGTTTTAAGCAAATACTCAATAGTTTTATATGAGAAGTTATACTAAATCTATATAATATGAATCTGAATATTTACAAATTATTAACACGTTATACCAGTTGGTGTCACTTAATTTTAAAATCATCATGTAAAATAATATATTTACTTTTACGTGATATACAATGTTAACAACATTTTTGATAGGTCGTGTAGGTGTTTTCAATTAACACAAGGTCAAAATTATATGATAACACAATTGATAAGAAAAAAATATAGTCATTGGATGCCATAGAAATGCAAAATATCAATAGCGTCACGTTCTGTTTTTTTTCTTCTTACATCAGGTTTACCATGAAAGTATCACAACCCAGATGCAGTTTATGGGCCGTGACATAATACAGTTGAAATCTAATGATCGTACACCTACGCACAGTCAACATAGTTAAATCACTAACCTATCACACGTACAAGCCGTGAATACTATAATATATGTCCATAGAGATAATAATAACTAATTTCCATTTACAATATAAAGTCTCCCAACATCCATGAACACTTATCACTTTTTTCCGCTATGAGAATCTAAACCCTCTTTTTTTTAAAAAAATCCACTCCATTTAGAGACTTGTTTAAAATATATCAGTCGATGTTTAGAAAGTTAATAATTATTATAAATATTTTATTTCAGATAATGGTGTTTATATTAAATCAAAAATTTAAATTCAAATATTTCACCAGGTTAGAAACGTATTATACAATATAGTACAATACAGTATAAAACACGTATTGTACATACGTATAACACGTATAAAACGTAGAGTATATATCACATAATTATATGCGTTTGATACAGTATAAAAATCTAATCACTTACAAAAAAAAATACATTTATAATTTACACTAACTATAAAATAATGAAATATAAACTATAAAAAAACAAGTTTGGTGCTATTCACTTATTATTAAAAATTATCATTATCTAATCGTGGACATATAAATAGTAAATTCACTGTACTTATGATATTTATACTTTTTTAATAATAATATATGTATAATGTTCTGTGCCTATAGCAATTTTTTATTATTTTATGTTTAGATAGATTTGAAAAAATTAGGAAAGAAAATTGTGAACAAAAATAATTTTTCATAATTTATATAACATATATCATTTTTAACTACTTAATACCTAGAAATGGAAATATTTTAAATTTTCTAAGAATGAATTTTAAAACAAAACATGAACGTTTTAGTAATTTTATAACGTTTTATACGTATTGTTCTTTTAACGTATAAAATGTTATACATGCGTTTATTACCAACCCTGCATTTCGCAAATTAGTTGCTACGCAAAAATGATCAATAATACACAAATAATTAAATTGTTAAATTTAAATTTAACTAGGTGCTTTTAGGTAAATAATATGATTCTTTTTATTTTAATTTAAGTGAAATACTTTTATTTATTTTAGCTAAATATCAAAATTATTTGATAGAATATTTAAGTTCTATTCTGACAACTTATGTTTTTAAATATGCTTATACACATTTAATTTATTCTAGTACCTACTTATAAATGTTTAAACTTTATAACACATAAAAATGTTAAGACATTTTTATTAATAAACAATATAAAGTAATACTAAACTGTTAATTAATCAATTTTATGGTTTAATAAAATGCATACTTATAAGCTAATTAATTAACTGCCATTTTGATTATTAAAATAATTAATTATTTTAATTAAAATTAATCTTATAACAGTACTAATAAAAAGAGGTATTAAATATTACAGAAATAAACATAAACGTTGTAATATTGAAAATAAACAGTCGTGGTTTTTAATATAGTTTGAAATTCTTTACATGTAATTAAATACTTAACATTACTTTAATAATATTACTAAAAAAAAAAAGATTTCTTAAACCGTGCTTGTATAATGACCAATAGATTTATGAGTATGGATTTGACATTCGTCAGATATGAAACACGTGATATGAACTGAAAGAATCTCAATACTTGCTATGTATATAATAAAGCATAATATAAATCATCATCATCATCATCATCATCATCGTTGGTTTTTTTTTTCATTCTCTTTCTGCTTTCAGTATTGACGGTCGTTCAATTACAGTCGAGACGATAACCAAACGAAAAACAAGACAGGTTACAAAAATTTTTTGCTCCCATGTGATCCTTTCTACAAATACATAATATACTATTAAATTAAAAAATGTTTTATGACAAAATTAATGAAAGTATCCATAGATAACCTATATATTTTACATTCATTACATATTTTACCAATCAAAAAAGGAAATAATTCGTACATTTATCATTTACAATTTGATTACACTAATATTTATAAAGTGTTGATGAATATCCTTACTTTATGATAGTTATTTAAATATATAGATAACTTTTAACTTGTTTATTTTGAAGTTAATTTGAACTAGTAACCTTTTAATTTATATAAATTTTAATGTTTCATTCAGTCAAATTTATTTAATATTGTGTGATCAATTGATTAAAACGCAAAAATCTGTATAGAGTAAAATTTAAATGAATAAAGAATTGTAAATATTTGAATTAATAAAATTAATTAATTATCCTAGGCATCATAAAAGTTATACATTATGTTACATATGTCAAAACCATTTATTATAAAAGTTTTACTTATTATGAAGATATAATTGTCTACATAAACTTATATATGAATATTATTTTCAAGGTTACTACTGTTTGCATTAATGAAAAATGGTAATGCATTCAAGTGTTACTTTCTTACACTAGAATATGCAATTCGGAACAGATGTTTAATGCTAGCGAATTTAATTCATTATTTTTAACTTTTTTTATAAGTACCGAAATGCTTATAAATTACTTCACAACAATATATGTTTGTATGCAGTAATATAATTTGTTTTAAAAATAAAACCCTGTTCATAACATTAAAATATTTAATAAATACATTTCAGATCAAAAGCATATTTATATAAATATATTTAGATACATTACATTAAAAACACTTAAAGCAATTAGAGTAAATAGTAGATACCTAATAGCTATGTTTGTACTACAACATTTTAATTCAATTTTGCTAACTAGTTTATGTTATATTTTAAATAATTACTCTAATAATTACTAACTATAATATTTTAGTTCATTATATATATATATATATATAGTTAATAAAAAGGATAAATTGATCAATTAAGAGAAGTTATATTATTTTATAGTTTTAGAAAAATGAGGTTATTTGATATCACTTTACAAGTTCGATTAATTTTTGTAACGAAAATACAATTATAAAATAAACCACAAAAATAATAAATATAAACTTCCTATATTTATTGTAAAGAGTCTTAACTTCACTAAAAACTGAATTTAATTTGATTGATACAAAACGTTATCGTCTTTTATTTAATCTCAGAAAATTCAAATTATTTTAGAGTAAAAAGTTATTTTTAAAATTATACTTGCATCTTAGGACACAAAGTTAGATTTTAACATTACATCCTCACGCAAAGACCACCCAAAAGAAAGTATTTCATCTATTTTCTTATACAATGATCATATCAAAATGATAAACATATTTTTCTTCGAAAAAAATCATGAATGTTCTTCAACTAATTGCTCAATTAAATATTTACGAACGCCAGCAGCAATGAACAAGAATAAGCTAGAAAACAAGTATGAAATACAAAAATAGTATAATTCCCTCCAACTTGTCACAATCACCACATAGAATATTATATATTCATCAATCTAATAAATATTATTGGTTGAGATTGAGAACGATTAAGGAAAGAATTTCAAATCATAAAGTAAAAAAAAGAACCGGATGGGCCTCGCTCTGCTGTACAGTTAGGGGTGGAGTGCACCTCGCTTATAGGATAGGTCATTATTATAATGGATTTGTTAAATTTGAATGCAATGATAGATATCATTGTATACGAATAACGATTCTGAACGGAGTTCATATGTTTGTCTAGGATATAATACATTGTTATTTATAAACATTGTAAAAAGTAAATTTTATTTTGAAACGAAAAATATATTTTTCAATTAGGATGGGTTGGTAGTTGCATACAGCGATATAGTTTGTCAGTCTAGAACATTCTACATTATATTATATTTTACATGTAATTTTATGTCAATATTCGATGTTCAAACGCTAATAAAAAAAATTGTGCCTATGGATTTTAATAATTTTTGAATGACATTAAGAACTACTTCTGTGGAATCTTCGATTAAATTTTCAAGTATTTTATAGTAGCCAAATTTTTTTTATCACCGATTATAAAAATAAAATGTAAAAAAATCGAATATTTTAAATGCCTATAAGTGGCTTAAAAATTAATATAATATTTTGAAAAAAATATTGCATAAAAGAAATACCAATCTTAACAGCTGGTAGAAATTTCAAAATCTGCGACTTATACTTTTTGAATTATAACAAATATTTAAAATCGTTTGAGAATAAATCGCTATTTTATGCAATTTCGTAAATATTTAAATTTCAAACAGTCATAAAATTTTTTCCTCTAAGTTCGGTAAAATTTTTTTTAAAGATTTTTAAAGAGTAGCTTATAGATAACCTAGTATTAAAATTTTGAACCTTAAGTATGAACAAAAAAAATTTTATGAATTTTTATCTACAAAATAACTTGCAAATTATCGTGATTTTTACATATTTCGTATAAATTGGAACTTTGAGCACTTATAAAAAAAATTGTGACTTTCGATTTTAGATTTTTTTTTATCAGTTAAGGAACGACTTATAAGAAACCTTGTATTAAATTTTCAAGATTTTCTGGGCAGCCAAAAAAATTTTATCGTTATTTAAAAAAAAAATACTTAAAAAAATTGAAAATTTCAATCGTCTATAAATAGCTTAATAAAAGTCAAAATACTTTGAAAATTTAATGGTGTATAGAAAACGCTAATCTTAACATTTGGTGAAAATTTCAAGTATTTACATCGATTAGTTTTTGAGTTATAGCAAAATAAAAAATTTGATTATGTCGAAAACTGGTTTTGCGTAAAAACTCCCGTTTTTCCCAAATATTTTTATGGTTTTTCCCGTCGCATTTAAAAAATATTGGAAATTTTTTACTTTTGACCCCCCAAAGTACCAAATAGATTCACTTTCCTTTCAGAAAAGTTGCTACATAAGGCAATCGAAGCATTTTTACTGCCCCAAATCGTGTCGACAGTCACAGAAAAAAAAAAAAAAAACATACATCATTGTAAAATCAATACATTCATTCTTCACTCCGTTCAGAATCTAAAATATCATATCTTTTTTTTAAACATATTTTGCAATAGGTTTTTTTTTAACAAGAAGTTAACATATTTATAGATGTCTTACTATATAAATAATGTATGTTAGATGATTAAAAAAATGTTTATGCAAAATAAAATATAGTAAGAAATACTATATGCTCAACCTTAGATCCTTGTATGCACCAAATTTACATATTTATCAATATCATTATACAATGTATACCAAAAATATTTATTTATGCTATAAAAATCTTATGAAAAATAAATATATACGCTAGTATCTTAAAAAATTATTAAAAAAATATTTTGTAATTAATAGATCATATTCGCCTGGAAACTTAATATTTAGTGATATTATTGATTATTTATAAGTTCACAAAAAGATTTTGACCAATGTTAATATTATCATTATTTTTTATTTATTTATTTTAATACAAATTTTGTAAAATATAAAATGAAAATAAATTATAAATGCAGATATGCAGGAGACCTTCAGATACAATTGAACAGTTTATATTTATGATACAGATTGAATCATTTCAGAAAACGCTAATTTTGTTACATTTAAGATTCCCTATTCTTAAATTTAAGTTGCATACAAATAGATATGTCAGTCTATTTAAACAATAAAAAAATTATCATTCTAATAGTTAAAAATAATTTTATTAAACGCGTAATTATTATATATTTTATAATGAAATAGAAGTACATAAATACTCAAGTTGATATGGGATAAATTTGAAAGTTTTTTACCATATATACCCATACATTAATCAAATAAAAATAGGTTCAACCTAAAGACACATTAAATTTTAAAATATATATATATATATTGGAACAGTAAAATGATGAATCGTGATTTTTTACAATTATTACTTATTTTAGTATTATTCACTAAATACCTAACCTATACTAAACCAACATATTTTTATACATTCTGTATGGAACTCTCACAAGATCCATATTTGTTTTACGAGCTAATACATCAGTAAATATTGTTTTTACCCGTTAGTTCATCAAGTTAATCATTAGGGAAATCATAAATGAAAAATACACTATTAACACGTACCGTACCCAGACCTTGTTAATTCTCGTAAAATCTTCGGGCGTGTTCATTCGATCATTCGCAACACTTTAAGTTTTACATACGTACTATCTAATTCAGTTATGTCACGTATAAGTGACACCTCTTGTCTTAAAACTTTTACATTTATTATGTTGTTAAATTGTTTATTACCAAGATTTTATGACCTAATGAACTATGAATAAATCGTATAAACAATGATGATTATCAGTAAATAACCGTTGATAATTCAAATATTTTTGTAATTTAAAAATATTTATAATTCGTATAAAGAATAATAATAGAAATGAAAAATAATGAATATATAAGTTCATACAAACTAAATATGATTATATTTCCAAATTGCAAGTATAAAGCTGAATTTATATCTAAAGGATTCTTCTTAATATAACTAATTTTAAATTACTATTATTAAATGTGATTACTAAGTTCAAAATTGCTTTTGTATAACATACAATCTGAATATCAGTTAAATATGAGGTTAGTATTAACTAGTTTTATAAAAATATTTATAATATTAATTAATTATTGGATACTATTAAAGTTGGATATTTAAAATGTTTTCCATATCTATAAAACTAATAAAACATGAAATACAATAGGCATATGACAATTAAATAGACAATAATTAGACCATTTTATGTAGAATATTATTAATATTATCAACTATGAATCCCAAATACTCTATTCGATAAAAAAAACGTATGCAAGTACTTACTTTAGACCGTTTAAACACATGGTTGATCATTGAAAATCGAAAAGAACGAATGGCACACAACAGAAGAGAAACAAGTAGCCCGAACGAATGCGATTACTACCACCAAGGCACCGGGTGTATGCAAACAATGCGACTCGGTAGATGATCGTGTTGCGTGCGCACTTCAAATCACATCGGCCAAGAATCAGTTAAAAATGCATCTACCGCCGCCGCCGATACGATTTTCTTCGCAGATTCTTCGGCACCCGCCGAGGAGATCGAAGGTCAGATACACATACACGCCCATTCATCGTGGCAAAGGTATAAACAATACATATTATATCGTTCACTTATTTATAGCTCTAACAGCAGTGCACTGCGCATATTATGTTATTCTGTGAACGCAAGTAGTGCACAGGTTACGACCGAACACCGTGAAATGTCACGGGCAAACGATGGGCCATTAATAAGAGGAAATTCAACGGCCTGACGAAATACTGGTTCTAGACGTGACAAATAAAGAAAGAGCGAGTAGTATCCTATGGAAACATTCCTCGTAGAGCTCAGTCGCAATCGCTGCACTCCTTCGACCTCAACTCTATATTGTGTTCTATTCACATTCTCATCACGTAGTGCAAGTAGCCGAAAATATTGAAAAAAATGAATCAAATTCATGTCTGAGTGTATATACTATATTAATATTATTTAAGGTCAAATAAAAATGAAACGATGTATCGTGACCAAATAAAATACTTATCATGCAGAACATACATACAAAATACACACGCGATTATGAAACGTCATTTAAATAATTTAATTAGGCTTGAACTTGTTTTATCATTTAATTTTTCACTAATTGTTTATAAGGGCAGTAATCATATTTAAAATTAATTAACTAATTAATTCATTCAACTTTTTTCAATCATATAACCGTCGAATTGTGTGTAAAAAAACGTAGCACATTTTATAATCAGAACGAGCTTCGTGAACGAGCTATTTTACCCGCAAAAAATATTAATGTTGACGCTATTAACTTTAAAATATAACAGTCATTGCCCGGCAATGAGATATTGTTTAAATCGATCGACACTGATACCGATCCTAATGAAGCAGTCAACTATCCTGTTGAATTTTTGAATTCACTAGATTTACCAGGAATGCCACTTGCGATTAAAAATTGATTAATCTATCATTTTGCTTCGGAATTTAAAAGCACCTAAGCTATGCAACGATACAAGATTAGTATAGAAAAAAATATAGGCAATTTCTTGAAGCTACAATTTAGAACAGCAAATTTGTAAGTGAAGTTGTTCTCCTGCCATGAATCCTAATAATCCCTTCAGATTCACCCATTCCATTCAAACGTCTGCAATTTCTAATTCGCTTAGCATTATTCATGACTATTAATAAGTCACAAGGTCAAAAAATGTCGATTTGGGGTTGGATCAAGAAAATTCGATTCTTTTCATATGGCCAATTATATGTGGCGTGTTATCGCGTTGGAAAACCGTCAAGTTTATTCATATATAGTCCTCAGGAATCGACTAAAAATATTGTTCATCAACTCACATTAAGATAAAATTAAACAAATATTATTGATTATAACGAATTATTTTTTAGAAAAATTATTGTTATTTCAAAATAAAAAAATAATGAAATTATTATATTATTTGTCTTTCATTTCATACTTTGTTTAATATCCAAATCTCTTGAAATATCATGTAGGACAACGTCTGTCGGGTCCGCTAGTACATATATATAACCTGTAGTCTATATAGAATACATTATAAAAAAAAAAAAATCAAGACGATTTTTTGATAAATTATTAATATATATAATTAACTATAAGGATCTAAAAGTAAGAATAAAGCAACCCAACTAAAGATTATAAGTAGGCTTAGGGACTTCTAGCATTTGCGTACTTTTTTTAATTATTGTTAAATATAGCAGAGTGCGAAATAAATTCGTTTTCTCGGTTCCACGATATCAGATCTAAAATTTGAATTTGCATATTTTTGCATATTTGATAGATTTTGCAGGAGAGTGCATATTTTTAACATTTTTATGTTTATTTTGCATATTTTGGCAAAAATTTAAAATTTCAAACTAAAAACTATAGATACATATTACATATACATTAATATTACATATTTCAATCGGTTGAAAAAAAAATGTATTAATAGGACTTAATACATAGTAATATGCTATCTGCAAACTACCTCTCATATCTCGTTATAATTTTTGTGTAAGGATTAACTATAAAGAATACTATAAACCCGTTGATGAGACTACGGATGTCACCGGACGTTTTTGTGGGAAATGTTGTAATAGGAACACTGGAAATTGATAGGGCAGGGGGAAATTTTTTTATTGCATTGCGAAGAATTAGAGAAAACTAATCATTCAACTATATTTAACTTATTTGACAAAGCAATGGGAAATATTATGGCCCGAGGGAGTTCAGCATGATAATGTTTTATTGTGTTTAAGTGATGCTGCCCCGTATATGGTGAAGGCGGGTAAATGTATAAATACCCTTTACTCTAAATGCATACATTTAACTTGCCTTGCTCATGCATTTCAGAGAATTGCCGAAAAAATTCGTGGTGAATTTTCAGATGTTGATAAAGTAGTAGCCTCAGTTAAAAAAGTGTTTCGAAAATCACCTATACGTATTAAAACATTTTTAAAATATAACCAAACAATGAGATTCCGTTGCCACCAGATCCCATATTAACAAGATGGTGACTTGGATAATGCCACCTTGTGAAGTGGTGTAGTGGAAAATTTGAAAGGTTTGCCTGAAGATATGACAAATGATGATTTGGCATACTTTAATTATGCTCCAATTACTTCTGTAGACGTTGAACGTAGTTTCTCAATTTACAAAAATTTATTGTCAGTAATCGTCGGAGATTTACATTCGAAAACATAAGAAAGCATTTAATTGTACAATGTAACTTTCAAGAAACTAAAAATGAAGCAAAATTTATGATGTAATTTTTACACAGAACGTATTTTTTTTTTTATATATATATAAAACATTTGTGTTATTTAAGTAGCAAAGTTATTTATTTTTTCAAATTTAGTTGATGCATATTCAATAATAAAAGTTGTATCCTTGATTAATAATTTTTAACTTATTTTTTATTAATTATTAGATATAAATTTTAACTAATAACTTTTTAAAGTTAAAAGTGAAATTAACTAAGATTTAGTGGACATTTTTTTTTTTTTTTTAATGCATATAAATGCATATTATAATGCATATTTTAATGATTTTAGAAGCATATTTGCATGCATATTTATGTATTTTTTAGAGCTATAAGTCCCTAAGCCTAATTATAAGTATTTACCTCGACTACCAGTAATATCAATTATAAAACATTAAATAACGTACCCATATTTTTATATATAATATACTCGTAATAATAAGTTTTATTAGTTTTTCAAATTAAAATTAATATAAATTCTAATAAAATGTAATTGCTTTTAAAACACTAATATCAAATATAAAATATATAAATTACATTTTTACAAGTACCTAAATAAAACCATTTTATTAATTATTTTTGAAATTATATTATTGAAACACTATAATTAATAATATATTTTATGAAATAACATAATATAAATGTGCTATTATTAATTTACTTCAAATTGTATTTTATTATCTTATAAAGTATACAATTATATTATTAGTCAGTATTAGTAGCTAGTACTAGTTTATAGTTTATATATTATAGTTCTCTTATATAATTAAATATTTATTTGATTTAAAAGTATTAATTCTTTGCTACTTTTAACTAAATATAGCTTATGAGACTTAAAATATTTAGATAAATGGTACATATTCATTATGTTTTTATATTTATTAATTTAATTTTAATTTTTGAGTCTGACTTATGTGGGGAATATATTAGTTTTACCGGGGTTTTTTTTTTTTTTTGAATATGTATATATGATTTCGATCTCCACAACCATAGAAGTAGAAAAAATGAATCAGTGTCTAGTTAGGACTTTAAGGGAGTGATTTTTAAATTTCTCAACAATTTTCGATTAATAAGAAAAATAGAAGAAAAAATCACAAAAACTTAAACTGAAATCAGGATAACAACTCAACACAGCCTAGTATTTTATCAGACACTATTTATTTTTTTATGTACACGATTTCGACCAGAATTTCTTTGATCATCACAGTCATTGAAGGTTTTTAATAGAAAACATTTTCTAGTTAGTACTTTGAAGGCATAATTTTTCAAAATGTATTCAAATTTTACTGTTAATAAATACATTTAATGTTCATAAAGTGTTTTTAATAAAAGCAAAAATCTAATGAAAGGTTTATAAAGATTAATGAAGAAATTGCAACATTTACGGAGCAACGGATTATACTAAAATCAATTTTGTAAGTACCTAAAACGTATGTTTAACAATACTTTTCTAAGCAATCTATTATCAAACGCTATTTACTCTCCTATTTTCCTATCACTTATAACTTTAAAATTCATCCATATCTATTCGTTTACCTTTACATTTTCATAATACACAATTCAAAAATAGTTATACATAAAACGAACTAATGATACTTTAATGTCAGACAATGAAGACCCCCACCTTTCTTATTTTTAATTACTCTATCATTTTGCATTTTGTTTATCATTATTATTATTTTTTTAACTATCCATTATTAATTATATTAAACTATATATAAATAAATATAACTTATTCTATTCGAAAGGTACCAATTGTAATTGAAAAATGTAGCTAATGATTTTATTAATTTATATAATTTTTTTTCGTTATTTTTTTAATAACTCTTATATTTTAAATATAAAAGTTATGAAAAAAATAAAAGTTCATTAACCTTCGAAAATTTCTCAGCTATTAATTCATATCTTACTAATACATTTTCCAGATTTTTACTCTATAAATTAATTATTCATAATAATTTTGCAATTCTGTTTAAATATACGTAAAAGTTACATGTACAATCATATATATTATATTACTCGTTACTTTATACCAATCTAATTACCAACAAAGAATTTATACACATTTTCTTAAAAAACAAGTATTAAGAAGACATTAAAATAATTGAAAAAACAAATACGACCCCTGAAAAAATGTTGTATTCCGTAAAAAAAAAAAAATTAAATAGTAACATTTAATAAAACTTAAGGGCGTAGGGAAAATGGCATCCCCATCACTCAGTATATCTTAATAAATACACTGCAGCAGCCCTACCTTGACCTTAATTATTTGAGGTAGTCTTGTCCTCCAGGTTATGGGTTAAGCGTCGGGCTAACAACCTGACCTCTAAAAAATATCACAATTAAGAAACCAACAAAAAACCCTCGGAATTGGATCGACAATGGCAAACAACTAGAATCGGAAAATGGGCTACACTTGGAAACATGGGACGTTAGAACACTAAACAGACCTGGAGCGTTGCAATATTTACTTGATACTTATAACAACTATCCAATTGATGAACTAGCAATACAAGAAATAAGTTAGCCAAATAGTTGAAACATAATACAACATTATTCTACGGTGGAACCACTAATGACAAACACGAATATGGAGTAGGTTTCATTACACACGACAGGATACTTCCAAATAAGAAGACCCGATCAGCCTTCAATAATAGAATTTGCTATATCCACGTGGCAGGATAGACAACCGAGGCAATTATTATAAATTACTATGTCCCAACAAAAGAAAAAAATGAAGATATAAAAGACAAATTCTATGAAGAACAAGGAAGAGTGTATGATAGTCACTAGCACTGTATAAAGATCATTATAGATGACATGAAAACAAAAGTAGGAAGGAAGCTCATGTACAGACCGACTATAGGACCCGATAGTCTACATGAAGTGAGTAATGGAAATGGAACCAAAGTGGTAAATTTTGCACACTCAAAAAATTTCATAATATGTAGTACGAATTTTCTCTAGAAAAGACGTACGCAAATATACTTGAAGATCTACTGATGGAAGAACATTCAATCAAATTGACTACAATTAAACTTATCGATAGAAAACATAGTGGAAGCATACCAAATGTGAGAACGTTCAGAGGAGTAACGTAGATTCTGACCATTACCTAGTTATGCTAAATTTGATTTGAGGTTATCAAAATAATAGAACACGGTAAAGAAAAAACCTGTAAGAAATATAATATACAAAAATTGAATGATCCTAGAATAGGTGATATTTATGTAAAAAAAATTGCACAAGAATTATAAAGTTATGATATAAATCAGATAAGCGAAAGCACAGAAATTGATAAGATTTTAAACAAAACAAAGGAGGCAGTAACTAAGAGTGTGACAGACTTTAGAAATGGAACCCAAAGAAAACAACAAAAATTGGTTCAACGATATCTGTAAGAATGTAATAACCAAAAGAAATGAACTAAAAAATAAAGTAATGCAAAGCCCATCAGATGAGTATACAAGAAAAATGAAGAACAAATAAAACTAGCTAGTAAAATACTGAGAAGAGAAAAATGCATACACGAAAAGAAGAAAATAAAAGAAATAGAAAATGAGAAATATAATGCAAAAGTTTTTCAAAATGACCAGGAAAATAAAAACTGGTTATAGACAACAAACACGAATCTTAACGGACTCAGTAACTATGATAACAGAGGAAATAAATAACTTTAAGGAGCATTTTGAATGCCTCCTTAATCGACCCACAATAGAACAAAACTCAAATCGAAATACGGACTACTATACAACTAAAATAGATAAAGAGATATATCCAAAATTGTAGAAATAAAGAATATAATTAAGAATCTTAAAAAAAAAATAAAGCCCCCAGAAAAGTAGCATAGTAGCAGAACTGTTAAAAAAAGATGGTACAGTATTGGTAAGCAAAATCAACAAAATTATTAAAACAATATGAGAAACCGATACTATCCCAGATGAATGGAAAACGGCAATCATATGTCCAATATTTAAGAAGGGAAATCTCACCAAAACAGAGGAAATATAGAGGAATCTCACAACTAGATACAAGCTATAAAATGTTGACTATACTGAAATTAAAAAGAATGAATCCATACATAGAAGAAATAATAGAGAGTTACCAATGCAGATTTAGGAAGGGAAAATGCACAACAGACCATATCTTTGCACTAAGACAAATAATGGCAAAATATTCCGATTTGGAAAGGACTTGCACTAATCTTTGTGGATTACAAGCAAGTATATGATAGTGTAGACAGAAAAGAGATTTGAAAGGCTCTAGTAACTTTGAGAATACTAAAAAAATACGTCTATAATTTAATGGAAAAACACAATGCCCCTTTGAAGTTAAATCCGGACTATAACTAGGAGACGCCTTCTTACCCACATTATTTAACTTGACTCTGGAAAAAAAATAAGAAACACAAAAAGACGATCGAATATGGATGTAAGCAATGATCAAGTCATGCTAGCGTATGCATATGACGTTGTGATAATGGAGGAAACCAAAGAGTAAGTCACCAACGCAACATCCAAGCTTATAATTGCAAATAAATGAATGGGACTGCACGAAAAATAAGTAAAAACTAAGTACTTGGTCGTCTCGAACAATCCGATAAATATAGAGTCTATAGAAGTTGATAATTACAAATTTTGAAAAAAATTGACAATTTCATGTACTTAAGTGTAAACACTAATAACAAAAATTATATGCACATAGAGATAACCGAACAGATTACAAGTGGAAATAAATGGTATTTCAGTATTAATAATTATCATAGATCTAAGACAGTGGTTCTTAACCGGTGTTCTGCGGAACACAGATGTTCCGTGGACTTGGTTATAAGTGTTCCGACAAAATTTTAAAATTGGTGAAAAAAAAATTCTTTCAAAATAGAATCATTTTAGGTTTTGTTGGTTTATTTTTGTACACAAAATCGTTATCATTAACTTTCGAATTATATAATGTGTCAGTATACTATATAATATGTAAATATACATTATTATTATTATTCTTCTTCTCTTCTACTTCGCCCTTCCTCCCCAACTATTTGGGGTCGGCCACCCTTGTCCTACACCTCCACTTTACTCGGTCAATCACATCTCCTCTGCACACACCGACAGCCCTCATGTCATTCTCCAAAGTCTCCAACCATCTCTTTTTTGGTCTTCCTCTTCCTCTTTTCCCTTCAACGTCCATCTTCATAACCACTCTTACTGCATTCGTTTCCTCTCGCCTCATCACATGCCCAAACCATCTCAGCCTATTTTCTCTCATCTTGTCCACAATTGGCGCTACACCAACACTACCTCTCACGTATTCATTCTTTATTCTATCTTCTCTTGTCACTCCACTCAACCATCTAAGCATTCTCATTTCCGCGACACTCATACTTTGTTCTATTCTCCTGTTAACCGCCCCAACACTCTGAACCATACAGCATAGTTGGTCTCACTACACTTTTATAAAATTTACCTTTCAGCCTCATTGGAATTCTCTTATCGCATAACACGCCCGATGCTTCTCTTCATTTCATCCACCCACACTTAATCCTATGTTTTACATCAATGTCAAAGCTCCCGTCCTTTTGAACAAAAGGTCCTAAATATTTAAAGCTCTCAACTTCACCTATCACATCACCATCTATTGTCAGTTCTTCTCATTCCTTCAACTTCTTGGTCTCTTTGTCTAAAATCATACTCAATATACTCAGTTTTATTTCTACTAATTCTCAATCCCTTTTCTTCGAGGGCTAACCTCCACTCATTTATTCTATTATTGACAACTTCTAGGTTTTCTCCTATCAGAACTATATCATCCGCAAATATCATACACCATGGTATCTCACCCTGTATCTCCTTTGAAACCTCATCCATTACCACTGAGAACAGATAGGGGCTTAGAGCTGACCCCTGGTGCACACCTACTCCTATACTGAAACCTTCTGATACTCCACAGCGACTCTTGACACTAGTACTCGACCCTTCATACATATCCTGGATCAAATTAACATACATTTTTGGGACATTTTTTTTTCATTAATACCCACCTTAAAACTTCCCTTGGCACCCTGTCATACGCCTTTTCTAAATCTATAAACACCATGCATAGTTTTTTATTCTTTTCTCTGTACTTCTCTAGTAATTGCCTAACACAAAATAATGGCTCCATTGTCGATTTTCCTGGTATAAAACCAAACTGGTTTTTTGATATCGACGTCTCACTTCTTATCCTCTTCTCTATAATCTTTTCCCAGATCTTCATACTATGACTCATGAGCTTTATTCCTCTATAGTTCCCACATTCTTGTATGTCTCCTTTTCCTTTAAATATTGGTACAATAAAACTCTTTCTCCAATCTTCTGGCATTTTTCCCTCTATCAGTACCTTATTAAAAAGATTTTTCAACCACCCAATGCTTACATCTCCTAACATTTTCAAACATTATTATTATTTTTATATTATACAATAATCGCCACCATACTGCGATAACATACGTCATAGATATCGACGATTTTATTTTCCGCATTAATAAAAGTTATAAAATACATTAGTATTAGTGCATTGCCCACGGTTATCGACGTTAGACGCGTGTACAACTTCGCAAATAGGGATTCTGTTATTTTTTTAAATAAGTTAAATTTGAAATTTATTTAATTTATTTATTTAATTTGTAACGACCATTTTAATAACAAAATGGACAAATTTCTTTAACGGAAACATAATTCTGGTACTGATAATGCAAGTACAAATACAAGCAATGTCAATGATGATACTTTCAATAACGAGAACAAAATAAAAAAGATCAACAGACAATATTGCAACGATTATTTAAATTTTGGTTTCACTTATGTTAATGAAAATGATTGTCAAATTACCCTTTGTATGGTTTGTGGGGAAAAGTTGTCTAATAGCGCAATGACACCAGCGAAATTAAAACGACATTTTTCATCTAAATACGACTATCTACAGTCTAAAGAAAAAAATTATTTTGAAAGGTTGTTGAATAATCAAATGAATCAAAGAAAACACTTAAAAAAAAATTATAACAATATCTGAGCACAAATCGCATCTTGTAAAGTTGCCGAAATAATTGCAAAAGAGTTAAAACCACACACCATAGCAAACACTTTGATTTTACCGGCATGTTCAGAAATAGTTCAAATTATATTTGGCGATGATGCAAAAAAAGAAATTATGAAAATTTCGCATTCAGATGATACAATAAAAAACAGAATTATACACATGTCAGATGATATTGAGAAAACTGTCACTAACAAGCTTACTACTAATAAACTATATTTCGCTTTGCGAATTGATGAGTCTACTGATATTATTGGTATAGCTCACGTACTAGAATTTGTTTGTTTCATTGATGAAAATAAAATAGTGAATCAATTTTTATGCTGTAAACAACTTACTGAACGTACAACAGGGCAGAATGTTTTTGATTCAATTTCGTCATATTTAGATAAATTTAACATAACATAGGATCAATGTGAAAGAATCTGCACCGACGGAGCTCCTTCAATGATTGGTTCTATTAAAGGATTTAAACCATAGGTGTAGAAAAATAATCCTAATATCATATCTACACATTGTTTTTTACACCAAAAATCACTTATTTCGAAAACATTACCTATTACATTAAAGTCCTAATTGGATCAAATTGTAAGCATGGTTAACTACATAAAATCGCACCCATTACAATCACGCCTATTTAAAAAAAACTGTGTGAATGAATGGAAGCTTAGCACGTATGTTAACTTTTACACTGTGAAGTAAAATGGATATCGTGAGGTAAAGTTCTAAATCGAATTCTGGAACTTAAGAATGAATTGTTAATGTTTTTTCAAAACGAAGGTAACATTGTTTTTGTATCTTTTCTTACAGACGATATTTGGTGTGTTAAAATGGCATATTTAGCTGATATTTTTAATTATTTAAATAGCGTAAATACTGGTATGCAAGGTAAAAACGAAAATATTCTTACATTCACGTATAAACTATTAATATTATAAAAAAAATTTCTTTTTGGAGAACACTTATAATTCAAAAAAATACGGTAGACATGTTTCCTTCAATTAAAAATATTCTTATTAGATATTTATTATAACAGAACATTTAGCATTATTAGAAGAAAAAATCACAAAATACATTCCTGAATTGAATATTGAAAAATATTATTGGATACGAAATCCATTTTCTACCATCAACACGTCAAGTTATGAATTTACGTTAGAAGAGGAGGAAGAATTCATAACGGTAACACAGATTGAACTCTAAAAATAAAATTTTCCGAAACAACGGTAGAAGAATTTTGGATTACAGTTCAAACCGAATTTAAAAAAATTTCTGAAAAAGCAATTTCAATTTTATTACAATTTTCAATCTCATACTTGTGTGAGCTTGGATTTTCAACATTGACAAATATCAAAACAAAGAAACGAGAAAGGTTGACAAATATTGAAGAGGAAATGAGAGTAGCAATATCTTACATACGGCCAGATATTGAAAATATCTGTAAAAATCATCAGGCACAAATATCTTACACAAAGTATTCAATTTCAAATTTTTAAATTTCTTTTAACTGTTTTTATTATTTTATTATTTTTTAGTGACTAACACTAACATGTATGGCATACACACAATTTTATGCTATACATTCATTGTTTAATATATTAAAAAATTAAAAATGTATGTACTACTATTTTATTTTACGGTTGTGTTCCGCGAAAATCTAATAAAATGTTAAGTGTTCAGTCATTCAAAAAAGGTTAAAAACCACTGATTTAAGATATTATTCAGAAAATCAAAGATACGACTCTACCATAGTTACCTCCAACCAGTAATTATGTATACATGTGAAACCTGGTCTTTGGCCAAAGGGGATAGTAGAAGACTTATTACGTTTAAAAGGAAAATGTTACGAACATTATATGTTATAATAACATTATTTGTTACATGGACAACTTTTAAATTAGCAGTACAAGCATATGAAAGAAGGAGTAATGAAAACATAAAAAGTTTATACAATAGGTAGGACATTCTCTCCTTTATTAGGAAAAAGCGGCTAGAATGGTTTAGGCATGTATAGAGAATAGATGGGCACCTAATTAAAAATTTTTAGTTAGTAAAATAAATAAAACAAAACCTCTAGGACGACCGAAAACTCGCTAGATTAATGTAGTTACCAAAGATTCATCAATAATAGACCAGAACCTCTCCCTCTCAATTCAATAACTTAACTAGATATCTATACTTATATTTCTTTTTTTTTTTATTGTGAGATTTGGTATCAAAAATATACTGAATTATACTAAACATATTAAGTTGCCCGTAGAAATTCAGGTTTTTTTTCAGATTCCAAACTCGATTCCTTGGTCGAATCAACTAAATTATTTATTGGTTAAAAATAAAAAACAATAATTCATCAACGCATTCGAAAAATTATTCGAAACCAAACTTGATAAAATTTAAATAAAAATCGAATATCTGATCAAATGTCATTAGAGTTCGAAAGATTTAGTTTAAGCATTACTAACACTTATAAAAGCTATTTTTAAAACCAAAAACTTACCTCTCTAAAATATAATTTTTATCTTATTTCCAACCTAGAAAGTTGAACTTGAAAATTTTGATGAATATGTAACAAACCTCCAATCACAAAAAAGAGAAGAAAGACATTTCTGTATATAAACTGTATATAGTAGTATTTTGTCAATATTTAGATAAGCACTTATTTAGTGGTTAAGTTAGGTTAGGTTATATAAGCCTCCTTTATATATATATATATATATATATATATATATAAGCCCTTACGCTTAACCCTGCAGATTCTTAAATATAAAATAGAATTTACTGTGTTAAATTACAAGTAAAAGTTAAATTTAAAAAAAAAAAAATTATGACAAAACACAACTTTAATTTTTAGGTTTATAATTTAAAGGATATTTTAGTTAAATACATATTGCATATTATGTATTTATACATATTTTTTATTGCACCAGGTCCATGAATATTTTTATAGGCTACAAAGTCGTATAAATGTTGGAAAAAATGCTCCTCTATCAATGATGTCTATTATCAAAAATAGTCTATAGTTTTTTGTACTTTTCCAAATTTATGTCTCTTTTTACCTTTTATATATAACTTTCATATAACTATGAAAATAGTAGTATATTTTGTTCAATTAATCAAGACATTCATTTTATGCAGTTTAAATCTTAATTTAATTACTATTCTGTTTCGATATATTATTTTTGCAAAACTTTGTTAATGTTTTGTAATATTGTATTGCTAATATTTTTCTCAAAAACCGCATGGCGTATATTCTAATAAATGAATTAATTAAAATACTGTAGTTTACCTATATATAATAATAATAATAATAATAATAATAATAATAATAATAAATTACTAATATATTCATATTTTGTGAAAAAATGTTAATATAAGTATATTGATAATGTTCAAATAATGAAAACTGTGTTTCTTTTTATACCATACTCATAGCTTAACAATTTTAAAAAAAGTTATGATTATGCCAATGTTAACTATAAACTAACATAATGTAAAAATCAGTAGATCGATTTACAATTTAAATACAACATAAACGCAAAGAACTTAATTATCAAGGCGTATGTTTTAAATAAATAAAAAAATTCGTAGAAAATTATATTTAATTGTAATGTGTATCATTTTTAAATGACATATATATTATATATGATAACATTCTACGATTAAAAAACCAATTACTCTTACTAATACTAAAAAACACTTAAATCTATTCATTAAATTAATCTTTAATAATTGCTCTATATTGTTAAATATTTTCGACAGCAATTGGCTTCTATAATGGCTCTAAATTATTTAGTTTAAAATAAAAAATATTATACGATTATTTTATTAAAACTTAAAATAAAATAAGACTTTTGGTAGTGTATGTATTATCGTCTTTAAATTTTAGTCTTTTACATATTAATTAACACAAAGGAAATGAAATACAATTATAAATTAAATTGAATGAATTTTATAGAAACTTTTCTTTAAACATTAAGTTGATATCAAAAATTGTAAGTATAATATTAAATAAAAATACAAATTACAAGTAAAGTGAATAACTTAACCAATTTTACTTTTTATACTGGGTTTTATTGTTGAGATACGGCGTTACAATTTTAGGTAATCTTATACTTACATAACATTTATCACGTACTCAGTAATGAAATGTACTAAAACGAATGTTCACAAAAATAAATTTAATTAATAATAAACTAATACTATTACTGATTTATCACCTTAACAAAAAGAAAATTACTGAAACACTAAAATTCAAAAATATTTGTGACTATCACGAAATTCAAGTTAGAAATTACAATTTACCATTCTAAATTTATTTATGCAAAAGCCAATTTTAACGCCATACAACTCTCGATACAACTAAAATAAAACTCATATTTTTAACATTTACAAGTTTCCACTCCCATGGTAACAGGTATTTTTTATGATTATTGTTTTACAACGATGTACATAGTTAGTAATGCGTAGGTGTGTAGTCTCTACTCGTGGTTACCATAATGTAATGTTTGGATGGTCAAACATTTCACCGTTCATTTAATTGCGCGTTATTAGAATGCAAAAAGGAATTAGCATAATAAGAGTTTTGGAACAATACAATTAGACTATCATAGCATAAAATAATGTCGAAGAAACACAATTATGTGTGTTATATACATAAAACTATACTTTAAATGAAGGTTACTCACTCTTCATATATTTTATACTCTGATATTAGGTAATTAATTAAGTGTGTGTTATTCAAATTTTATAATAATATACAAAATAACTAGGTATATAAGTTTCTAAAACCATAAAAAATGCATACATTTTTACTCGCATTCATATGAATACTTAAATGCTTCTAAATGTAAATTAATATTTTTTGATACATGTTTATTTGATATATATTTTTTGAAATATCATACAAGATATGCAACTTTACACAAAATAACTTTAAACATTAATTTAATTAATAAATCAATAAACATTTAAACGATTGCCTCATTAAGCTCCACATAAATTTTAAATATTTTATACGACATATTTAGAAAAAAAATAAATTAAATGGGCTGATTTATTTATTTGAATTAGGTATAGTTGTATCAATAATTCTCATCAATAAAAAAGGAATTTTAATTCTAAGTAAAGTAGGTATTTAGTAGTTACTATCAATTAAATATACAATCATAAGTAGGTATAATATACATATGCATATAAATATAAAATATATAATCATGACGTATTACGTCATATTAGTTCACATATTTTACAATAATATACATTTAAAATGAACAGTTAAAATAATTTATCGGTTTATTTTATACATATTTAAATGAAAATATAATACTTAGAACCCTAGTTGAAACTATTCGAGGAATGCGTAAAATTATATAATTTAATTATTGCATATGTGCATTTTAATTAAATATATAAAATAAAATATACAGTAGAATATCAGTAAGATATTTTACAAACAATATAAATAATAAATACGGGTCTAGATAACGATAGGTTAGTTAAATTAATTAAATAGATTATTGAAATATCTATACATTCTTAATTATTATTATTATTATTATTATATTTTATAAGTGTAACATGTCTTATAAAATATATGTATTAAAATTGTTTATAAGTATAAAATAAAAATATATAATTCTGTGCGAATATATTTCGTAAAATCATTCAAATACCTCTAAAATCAAAATTAATTAAACACTTCAATACATTTATGTAATATTAATTAGTTATTAAATAATAAATTAATATATTAATAAATAATATTATTTTGTACATTAAAAGGTAATTTTATATAACACATATGTGTACATATTAATTTTAACGAAAAGAAATCTTAATCAGTTTTGAATATTTTATAACCTATAACCATAGGATAAATATTTATTCTAATATTAAATAATAATATTAATATTAATATTTAATATTTAAATTTTTTTGTCACTAGTTATTATTATTCATAATTTTTACATTACTTATCAACTATCGAAGTACCATAAATTCAGGAATGTATTTTTATTCGATAATTGAATTTAAAATTATGAAAGAAATTAGTATAACCTAAGGCTAATCTAACCCGCTAGAAATCAGGAGGGAACAAGAACTCTAGATTCAAATTTACCGCCTTAAATTTAATTTTTAAAAGTCGAGTGATTACTGTTGATTACCACAGTTCAAAAATGACATTCAAAAATTATTTTTGATGATCAAAATTGTAATTCCAGAGAAAGAAAGAATTTCTAAGCAAATGACAA
This sequence comes from Sipha maydis, assembly GCA_034509805.1. NCBI lineage: Eukaryota > Metazoa > Arthropoda > Insecta > Hemiptera > Aphididae > Sipha > Sipha maydis. Next base: position 55,147 of record JASXSY010000747.1, on the reverse strand, counting down.
TATAAAAATCAAAAAATCAAAGCAATATTATAGAATTTTTTAAACAGCATACATAACAATTCGTAAACTTTTCATTCGTTCACATTCATATCATAAACCTACGTCGAACACACACGTTAGTCATCTATTCTGAATTTAGAAGGCCTCCAATCCTACGTTTTCATTGTATTCTTACACATGATATAAAATGGTCATGGTGCAATTGTTCATCAATGATGTACGTACTTAAAATATTCAATTGCATAATGATGTTACCAATAATCAACAAATGACTGACTTTACTATAAGACGTATAAAATATTAACATTGTTAATTAATAAACATATAAAATGAGACGATAGTAAACTATAATCATAATTATTCCATGAAAATATTACTGACATAAATAGCGTGCACGTTTTTATCTCCAAACAAGTATAATCTCCCACCGTCTCACAATTTTTTCTTGTTATATTTTTTTAATAGAGGCGTCTCTGAAGGTGAACACAATAATATTAAATGCACTTTACGATGTACAGGAATTAAATAAATATATAAATAATTTCATTGTCATAACGAAATATGTTAAGAAAAAACTTAAATTCTGGAGCACACACTAACAATCTTTGAAATAATAGTATTAGAACCTAGGAACAACAAATTATAAATACTATAAAGTATAGTATTTGTACTTAGGTATGTATACTTGATAAAAAATATTTCAAACTTACAAATGGGTAAATATTGTAGTTTATTTTTTTAAATAGAATTCTTTAAGATCATAAAACATCTACCTATATACATTATACATTATAGATTAATTATTAAGAACCAACATCGTATTATGGTAATTTATACGTTTTCACAACATGCTTTCGTTTGATTCTAAAACAGTATTAATTTTACTATGAGCTATTTAAATGTTTGAACTTGTACGTATATTTGTGAAATGTAAAGTACTTATATTTACAAAAAAATATGATTATATTTATCATCCGCACAAAAATATCTGGGAACAGACGGTTATTAGTAAAATCAATATCAATTTTATATATTACGGCCCAACGATTTAATTGGGTGATAATAATGTAAAAAAACTGGTAAATACGACAAAAACATTAAAGCATTGTACAAGTAAAATTGACTTTAAAAAAAATGTAAAAAATATCACGAGGTACCACAAAGATGTTGGTGACCGTTAGGAAATGAAAAGTCAACTGGTTATGATGTTATGATGCACCCTCTGTAGACTGTAAATAATACTCTTACATCGATGTTTATAATAGTTATGTACTTATGAACTACGATGTAATTCACCAACGTGTGTGTCTTTATATGCCTCTCGAGTCTTTTTAGAACAGTCGACAAAAATTAAATTCGGCTTTGTTTGTTTTGTGTTATTAAGCTTATCGAGTGCCAACTCAACCAGCGAACAAACATAAAATCAAAATGCTAATTCTATTGCACCCACTAAAGTAAACCTACTTCAAACAACAATATATCGGTATGTTTGTAAATACATATTTACACATTATATGTTATGTTATATGTAGATGCGCCTTGTCAAAGGGTATCCAGACCAGCCTAGCCTGCGGTGTCAAAATCGAAATCGTACACAGTTGGCAGTTACACGTCATGATATCACCCTGGTAAACACAAGAAAATACTAGCAGCGATAACCTTTTATCGAACAAGTTTAACAGCGATTGCTAAGTCTACATCATGACTACGCTCGTTATCAAGTGTATCTACTGGTTTATCGACGGCCAGAACTAATTTGCTACATAAATATCGTTTCTACGGAGCCCATAAACATACAGTATAATATACCATGTTCCCAGTATTCACACGCATCACTGTCATCAATACAATGCCATGATGCCATCCACATATTTATACACTAAAAACCCAATAAACACATAGACACTCGCGCATACACACGTCATGTAGATGCCAAAAATGATACTCGAGCACACAAATCATCTAACGACAATTACCGGATTACCGTGATAATACCTGTCGATGCACTTTCAAGTGTAAAAAGCGCCGTTGTAGCGGTGACATTATGTATAAATTAAATACAATTTTCAAAGGACTAAAGATAGTTAAGAGATTCTTGACAAACCCTTACAATGGATTTTATCAATAACGAATATTTGCGAAACTCATGGCTAAATTTCCAGTGCAGTGTCCAAGTCCCATGGCGAATCCCGTCCGTTCCCGAGTAACGATCAGGGAAACTTGCGGTCGGCTTATACGCTGTATAGCAATTAGTACTGCGTTCAATACCGATATGACTACGCCGGGAAAACCTGACCGAATTATCGAAAACCAAGGAGATACTCACCATAGGGCCGTCGACGGTGAGCCCACTTCTGACTTTCAAATATTTCTTCCGCAGCACTCGCCAGACGACATAGGCCATCGCGATGATCCATAAAATATCGTAGTTCACTGCGATGTATACAGTTCAAGCACGACGCGATCACATTTCGTCGGTTTTTCTCGTTTTCTACTTCACGCGCACCGCCGCCGCGGATAAACCGCGCGCAATAAACGTTCACGAGTCAAACATACGTAGGTATAACAAAAGTTTTCAACCGCGTGCAACCGGTTTCGAACTGTTCGCTGTATCGATAAAATCTTTACGAAAAAAAAAAAAAAGAAGAAAAAAAAAACGAACAAACGATAACGCCGACAAAAATCCGTTAACTTTCTCAACGCGTACGCAAACGGGAAACAGCGACGGACGACAACGGCAACAACACCTGCGGGACCGCGACTGAACGTCGAGGCGTGCAAGTCCGCGTGTGTGTGTCGCTATGCGCGCGAGGAGACGATTTTTTTCGGACAGATCACGTGCTCCCACGGCGGCAGCGTTGGCGGCGGCGGCACGCGGTCGTCATCGTCGTCCGCGTCGTTGAGAGGGGAGGAAGGGAGGGACGATGAACAGCAGCGGCCAACCTAAATATCGCGTTATTTACAAAAACAATGTTATTGCAACAATAATAATAACGTCAAATCATCGCGACCTATCCGGCAACCAAACAATATACTAATAATATTGTTATATTTTTTATGATATTGTTGCTCGAAATCTATACCCTGTGCATACCGTGTGTGTTACCATATTGTCTGGTTTAGTGCTACAAACTAATATTCATTTACTCACACATTCACACGCACATACAAACACATATCGATTACGTTCATATTTTTTATAATGGTCGTCGTTTATTTTTAGTTAAAATGCGCATAAATATGAGGTATAAGTACGCATATAATAACGCTTATTGTTATCGTGGCGGAAAGAAAAATATTTTTTGTCGTCAAATCATGAATCTCAGGGTTGGGGGGGAAGAGCAGAAGTTTACATGACCTTATTTTCGTAGGTACATATACTACTTAAATATTACGAAACGCGACCTCGAAATCTATACAAGTTGAAATTATAACTATTTTAACTACATTGGTATAGAGCCGACGTATAATGTGATACCATATTAAATGAAGCAGATTATTGAAAACAATAATATGCATACAGCTGTACTAAAGAATTTTAAGTATATTCCAATATCTTTGGCGTCATCAATTGTAATAATTCATAACGAATATTTATTAGGCGTATAATTTTTATACTTTAAAACTTTCCATTTGAATCTTAATAATAAATGTGAATAACTTGACCATACATGGGTTACAATTATTTATTCGGTGTTATACCTAAACCTATTCAAGATAAAAAATAATCATGTAATCATGTCGATAACAACAGCTATAATATTGTTATAATTATTATTAATATTATTACTATCATTAATATTATTATTATTATTATTATTATTATTATTATTATTATTATTATAATCTTTTAGTTTAATTGAAAATCTGGGTTAAGCAGAAACTATAATAAAATAAAAATCTTAACTAATAATTTCAATAAAATTGCTTGAATGATTCTCCTAGTAATTTTTTATTTACTCTCAGTAAATCACGATTGAATATTGTCTAAGTAGTAGGTAATTATAATCAATATTTTCCGTCCAGCGTATTATATTATTGTAAATTATTATTCTCAAACATTATCTTGTTTAATATTCATTCAGTATAATGCGTGTTGAGAACCGCGCCGAATATTCTATTTATATTGGGAGACCAACTTTAATTCAGGGAATTAAAACAAGTAAATTTTCTCAAGTCTAAGTTAACTAATTAAAACCGGATTCTATGTTTTCTCGGATAAGGAAAACTGATTAATTAAAGTTTGCTACTCAAATGTATACAATAACATTTTTAGACAAATTAACATAAATTATTATGAAAAAATCATACCACGTTAAACGCAGCACGACTCGTTCTAGTACAAAGCTTTATTAAACCTAATCATGTAATCACTTGTTCACAAAACATATATTTTTTTGCATTATTCAGAATATTTCTTGAAGTTTGGGGAAATTATCTTTAGCGGGCTTGGGATAATGTGTAATTGTAAAAATATTCAATATTATGATAAAAATACAAATTTATTTTAATTTTCAATTATTATTATACATTTAAATTTTAAGGTACGTAATATCTTATATAGTTACCTAGATAAAAATAATGTTATCTATCTATATCTAGATCATATTATATTATTTAAACACAACACTATTAATTATAGTACATTAATCAGTGCATTTGTTAAGGAATTTTCACTGGGTACACAAAAATTATTTTTCTCAGAATAGTCAATGTATAACACCATAGTATGATGACAGTATTTTACGTTCGCTTCGCATAATTTCAGCCATAATTCCAAAATACTTTCGACAAAATATAATAACTGAGTGACATTTATGTCTCTTAGTTAACTATTTAAAATAATGAACTGACATTTCTGGTGTTAGTTGTAGACATTCATTGTGATTTCTTATTCTAATTCTATACATAATAAATTCACTAATTGAATCTTTAAATTTTTTCTATAATTACGTTTATTGTTATGGAATTATAACACGTATTAATAGCAATCTTAAATAAATCACTCACGTTATTTTTGATGAACAATATATAATCTATCTAATATATTTTTTATAAACATTATTTTATAAGTAGTAACAACTGCTAAATAGCAACTCTCTCGTTTGTGATGGGCATTTTTTTTTTTTTATTGGTTTATTCCATTTTTAAAATATTGGAACTTCAAATGTAATAATATTTTTGCGAATTGGCCGAATAAACAGTGTATTATATTGTTTGCATAATTCAAAGAACTAAGGTCTACTTTCTAGTCCAAATCGTTTATGCCATGTGAGCCGACCAATATTTGTTCGTATTCTTTCTTTTTGTATGTGTACGATAACTATAAACCATTATCTTAACAAAATATATTGTATGAATATGACTTAATTCGATAATTATGAAAAAATAAATAAAAACGGTAAATTTAACAAAAATAATAAAAAAATTTTACGTAACCAAAAATTAAAAACATTTTATACACACTTATCTATCCCTAAGTTTAAAATACTACTTATACTATAATCGAGGATTTTAATGACTAAAAATCTTTCCCGAACAACCTGAACGATTTTGTAAAAAAAATACGCGTAAATCAGTTCAGTTATTTAAATAAATTATACGACTACAAACACATAAATAGAAGATTTACACATACTATATAAATATTATAAAAATGTATGTTGAATAATAGTTTTAGCAAATAAAAATTTAGTAAGTTAAATCCATTAAAATATATACTATAGTATAAATGTTATATCTACTCATGTAATATAATGAATAAAAATAAAGTGTTTCTAATAAGGATCAAAGTATCAGATGAATAATACATATATTGTTTTCATCTAATATACCTATGTACATTATGACTATGCGATTTACATATCACGTGCCTCAAAATGCAGCTCCCTTAAGCACCAATAATATTAAAAAATCAACTAAACTTTTAGTCTTAACATAAAAATGATCCCATAGCATTATTCAATTTAAACCGAAGTCATATCACACTATAAATTGTAAATGCACTACTCAGCAAACTATTTAAATCGTGCTACACAAATATTATATGTGTTAGGTTAAAATTACGTATTGTCATCGTATTTCGTGATATAGTTAAAAACGTTTATAGATCTGTAACTACTATTCAACCATAATTTTATGATCAAAATAATACTACATCCAACTAAAATAAATACAATAAATTAAAAATAACATGATTATAAATGCTACATAATTATTTTGATTTAGTTATACATTTAAAATAATGATTTTACGATAACAAATTATTTAGTATACATTATAAAAAAAATGATAATAAGTTGTATCGAAAGTACCACTTATAGTCAGTGCATGACTTAAGGCAGACGTGGGGGACCGAGTACCCCAACTAAATTATCAGATATTCTAGCATACCATTACTATTTTTTCAAAAAAAGGGCACGTGTGACGATACTTTATTAAAGTTTAGATTTTTAAAAATTTCAAAAAATTAATATTTTTATAAAAACCAACCAAAATGCGTAAATATACACATAAGTATTAGTTTTTTATACTTCGGTACATGGTAAATGATAATAATCAACATCGAACATTTTATTTTTTTTGTTATAATTAAAATGTTGGACTAATTTTAGCCTTTTTAGACAAAAAAACATACACATTATATTTATATACTGAGGTTATGGTTCAAAATTTTCAAGTGATATTAATAAGTTATGGAATATTCGTTGGTTTATAGGGTAACATCTTTGAAAGTGTCATAGGGAGTTAACACGGTTAGAGACGTAAAATCTATATGTGTCATTAAAGTACCTTTACTATTTTTTTCCCAATCAAGCATTATTTATAATCTAAATTTAAATATTAATACGTGAGTATTTTTTTATTACCACCTACTTCACTTGTATACATAATGGAGAAAAAATGTATGTACCGTTGAAAATGTTTTGTTTTGTTGAAAAGAAATTTGAGATTTGCTGAGAACAATTTTTTAGACAAATGTTATAGTTAAGAAGAATAGTTTTTCTTTAATGGGTCAAAGATGAATATAGTAGAATAATTGCAAATTAAAACAATAATAATTTGAAATTTTCATTTAAATATGCATTAAATATGATTCCAAGAAATTATATTAATTATAACTCTGGATTAATTGAATCACTAAATGCAAGAAGGGCACATGTCCATAATTTTCATAAAATCACAATTTTACAGATTTTTGTTTAGATTCGACAAGTACATCGTTTTGTGCAAACGGGACACATGTCCAGTTAACTGGTATATTATAAAATCATATTATGTGAATTATTTAAATTATTTTCTTCAATTTTTTCCAGAGATAATAAGTTTTTTGTCTCTCCTAAAAAATTATAAAATGTAGACATGTGCCCTTCTTGCATTTAGTGATTCAATTAATTTAGAGTATAGATATTGCAATTTTTTGCAAATGTTTGGTTTATTATGATTGCACCCAAATTCGAATTCGCATTATAGCCGAATTTCTAATGACTATCTGAATCATTATTGACTACATCACTACTTATTATAATTTTTATTATTAATATCCAGTTTATATTATTATTATAATTCGTTTGATTAATATGATTATTATTGTTAATTATGTTTAATTAAATTGTATATTTAAATAAATTGCAAAATTAAATAATGTTGTTTTTCTGGTCCAATTACATTTCAGTAATTAGGTTTATTATTTCAAAATTATCAAAATTTCAGTAAAAATATTCAACTCCTTAAAACATAGGCGGCATTTAGAGGGGCATGGGGAGGCAGTTGCCCCCCCAGGAAAAATATTGAGAGGGCAAACTCATCATTTTGCCCCGTCATTAATTAAATATTATTAAAACGATTTTTAATTTTTATTGAAATTACTATTGTACAATTATATAAGAAAATCATATGTTAAAGCAGTTCAAAATTATCAATATTACCATAAATTAATATAAGCTAATGTAAATTCTAAGAAAATGTATATTAATATAATATTATGATTACTTTTAAAACATAACATAAGATATACCACATATTTTTATTTTATTAAAATGCGAATCTGTACTATTTAACACAATTAGGGCCGTTCATACAATGTCCGATTAACTGTCGGTTAACACATGATAAATTCTTCCGGTTAGCGTTATCAGGCACTAACCGAACATTGTAAGAACGGCCCTTAGTGTATGTGGTAATAGAACAAAAATAAAATGAAAATAAGAATAAGAAACCACCCATTAGTGGCACTTGACTGGGAAATTATTTAAATATAAATTATAAAAATATAGGAGTGTGAGATGTTATATGTTATTATTGAGATAATAAGTAAAATTTAGATGGAATGTATATGTATTAGATAAGTTGAATATGAGAAAATTTTTATATGGGTCAGTAAATTATGATTAATTTTTGCTCACCCTATAATATGAGCTAAGTGCCGCCTATGCCTTAAAATATACAATTTGAATTTAAAATAACGATGAGCTCCAATTTAAAACCATTCATGTGGTTTACCTTTTCTAAATTTATTTTAACTTAATGGTATTAATTAAATAAATCAATTTGAAGTAATATATTATAGTTTATTTGAGTATAATAAACCTTTTTTATATTATTTTACCTATTTTCATGACATTTTAATAATTTTTTTATTTAAAACAAGAGTATATTGTTTGAGCAGTATTATACGATAAAGTGACTTCCTATTTTATACATGATTATCCTTTATTTCAGTTTATTGTCCTCAGTAACTTTCTACTTTACGCGTTCTATGTTATACTTACAATTTATTCTATGTTTCTCATAAATTATATAGTAATGTACATAGATAAATACTTTTTTCTTAATATGATAATTTATTTTCGAGTAAATTTAAACAACCGACAAAATTACAATTAGAAATAAGAGTAATTTTTTATGAATATTCCAATATTTTCGTATTCATGAACAAATAACAAACGATGTTGATGTAGTAACAAGCTTGTATTTAAATAGTTTGACACTATTTTATTAATTTAAATCGATTTCACAAATCTTAAATAACATAGTATGCTAATTAAGTCTTATATGTTTCTTGACTAAATACTTTTTTTCTTTTAATGAAGACATTGTTTTTTTTTTTTAATGACCTTTATCTTGTATTAAAATGTTTGCATTTGATTTACATTGATCTTTACGATAATTTAACTACATATTATTTTGTTATACGAAAACCACAAATTTTTCATGACATATATAGATAAATATAATTGTTTGTCGCAGTATAGCACAAATAGACACATTAAATTGATAGATGTAGGAAAGAAAGCACTTATAATACAAAGTCATCGTAATTCTATGTAATCTATGATTTTAATCTAGTTTTGTCAATATTTGAATATTGAAATACTTATAATAAAATTTGTGTTTATATATTTTCGATATTTTTACCTAGAAGTAAAACAAACTTATGATGAAGAATATTGTATTACAATTCGAGTATAATAACCAAAATTTAAAAATGTTATCAAACCATAACCGATTTCAATTGTATACTTAGACCAAGTGGACATAATCGTTATTTTAAGTGGGTCATTTTTTGATTTTCGTTTTATTTTTTTCAATGCTAAGGAAAAACTAAAAGATAATATAATAACAATATATAAAAATATATAATAAATATGTTGAATTCAAATGAGTAAATACTTATCTTTATAAATATATTACATCATTAATCGATCGTGTTTTAAAATTTAAAAATGTCATTCAAGATTGAATTTTACATTTTCCTCAAAGACTTTAAGTTAAAATTTTGAAACATTATGAATATTGACGACTATAACAATACTCGAACTGTACCAGATCGGTTTGGTAAATTTTTTAGTTTTCAAGAAGAATACGAAATTCCTTATAATATTTTACATAGAATTAACTAATATGAATCAGATAGTATGATTGTGACAAATATTACAAAACGTATATTTAATCAAATATAAATATATACAAATAAAACGTGAAATTTTAAAGTAATCGAGAATCTCAATGAAAAACGTACTTATTTTTCAACGGAGCAATTGAAAATCATATTAAAAATAAGTAATTGCTTCTTTACTTTTAAAATTATTATGCTCCGCCATAATATGAAATTCTTATTAATGCTTATTCGGTACTATCAAAACCACGTACGTGCATGCGTTTATAAAAGAAATTTTTTTTTGTCCAACATACGAAAGCAATTATTCAATATTATTCAAGCATCCAATATTATGATGTATATATTAATCAACATGGGTGTCCAACAGTTGACGACAGTGTTAGGTTATTTTTGAATATATATATTGTACTGTAGTTTTATACACTATAGTAATTTCTTACACTACGACCTTCTATTATATAATTATTATAATACATGTTTACACGGCATACTATGATTTATGAATTTTTTGGAATTTTTTTCTCCCGCCAATATCACTGAGTTTTAAATAACAACAATATGAATGCAACAAATCAATAATTAATGTAAATAGAAATTAATTAGTTTTCCATATTCTCTATTAGATTGTGTATACCCTATTGTATTTTAACTTATAGTATACGCGTTAACCTTGACAACGGAATATTGGTTTTAAGAACTGAATAAATACTTTTAGCTTCCGACAACGGTGTGATATTATACAATGTGTAAGGTTTTATAAATATATAAGCTCTGCCAGTTTGTATAATAGGAAGACCGGAAATAAATATATACTTACGCTAAAAATCAACAAAAAACACTACGTCAAACATAATATTACGTACTCACTTGTTTACATTAATAATATAACGATATCTAGATATCTATTCAATAACCTTCACGAAGCACTGAGCTCTGTCTAACACCAATAGAAACTTCCAGACCCTATATTTTAGTGAACCCCGACACAAAGTATGTAGCCCGAAATCGGAAGTGTCTACTACGGATTCAAAACGTGTGTACTACTAAATACTAACAAATAATACTACTATGAAGGTATTTTCAGGAATCCAGTTTAAGCAAGACAGTTGATGATGTTTTAAATATATCTATTAATTTTTAATTATATAACCTCAAATTAAAATGAATAATTTTTGTAATAGTTTTCAGATTTATACTAGACATAAATATATTTTCAGTTTTTAGCTGATTAGCTAATTGGTAGTTATCTAATTATAATGTGCAATTTGATCAATAAAATAGAACTATTACTAAAAAATTATAATTGATATTGTATTAAAAATGTCAATCATATGGAAGAGGGGTAGAGGGGAGCTCTGTATCACATCATTGTACATTATGTTATGAACCCCTGAATATTATAATACGATTGCAATTACAAGTATTTATATAAATGTACGGGTATTTGATTACACTGTAAGCTGATTGTATACGTGAGTGTCTACGTACAATATTATTTTACCATACGACTGTCTAAGGAATCTACTGATTCAAGTGTTGAGACCGGACGACCAATTCGTATAAAGAACACACACGACACACAAGTCAGTCTGGGTCTTACAGAGTATTCGAGTTTTCATAAATAGCATTTCAGAGCATTAATATACTACATTTATTATACAGAGCATTTCAGAAATTAACTATATTATAATTATAATTGTACTTTATCAGAGTTACTGATATCAAATTTATAGTGAATTCAAAAGTGAAATAACATTTCTGTTTATTTGTAAATGGACACACGATTGAAAAATGTGTAATGCCAATTTTTATGAAAAATAAGGACTGCAATCTTCAAATACCTAAAATCAGCAAAATTGTATCACTTAATTTAAGATAACCTAAAACAATATTATATATTTTAATCACAAAATTTATTACCTTTTTCATATATACACAATTTAAAAGCAGCTCGGCATTGTCACCTACCATCCTTTTATTTTCTAAAAGCCAATAATCTTTGTCGTCGAGGCTTCAATAAATTAAAATATAAAGAAAAATAATAAAACGATATCATTAAAATTATCGAAATGTTTACTTAAAAATTAATCCGTAACTTGCACTTAAAAAATATTAAACAATATTACTGTACACAATAATAATAATAACGTAATAGGAACAATAATACCAAGTGTAATAGCACGCTGTACGGTATTAAATAAATTAAACTTATCCATGGGTGTTGTAATATCATACCACGTATACCCATGTATAAACGATTGGTTTTCAAACTTTTATATAAAGTATACGTTGTTGACTTATGGTTAATATTTATTTTGTTAATTACTGTTGTAAATGACGCGCGATGTGTATAGAAACATTTATGAATACATTAATATGCACTAAACATCAAGAATACGTTTATGTGTAATCTCGAAAACTGTTTCCATTCGCAAGTTATAGTATGCAAAGATTATTATACTTACAGAGCTTTTTTGATAAATATTTACATTTCAATGAATCCGTTGAATAAACACGATTTTAGTAATTCGTACATACTACAATATTATGTCATCGTATATTATTAGTAGACGGTGCGATTCAAATATCAGCAATGACGGATATGGTTTTGAAACAGTTAACGAAATATTCATATACACGCATTTGTTTGTGTTATTAAACATCTGGATAAAAATATACACGGAAAACTGAATAGCGTAATGCAAATACGGCAGTAGTGCAGTGTTTTAACGTTGATTAAATAAACAATAAAATATTGTGTATTTAACCATTTCGCTTTTATCAGAAAATACTGTATTATAGATACTATAAATACTATATCTATATTTAAATTACACTTTTACTTTGAAAATACTACTTTTTCCGTTCATGCGCAGGATTAATTATTTACTAATACCATTGATTATAGAATAGATTCTATTCTATAATGAATGCTAATACCTTCGTTACGAATGAACAGTGTAGGTTCACGCGATACGTATCGATATAAACCACGTTATTTCAATTTCAGCACTGTATAATTATATTTCAATTACAGATAAATATCATAAATTTTACTGTCGTGTACCGGTAGTGTATAAATCGTGTTCGTAATTAAAATAACGTTTTTTAATGTTTCACCGCAGCGAATGTTTATTGCACTCGTAAACTGAATATAATTATTGTTACATGAGAACGAGTAATTATTTCCCGCGTGGATTTAGATTTCAATTGTAAAAAAGTAATAGGATTTATATTATTATATTATTATATATATACTCGCTACACACTTGTACAGTTATGATGGTATTATAACATAGGTACTATGATATTAAACAGAGTACACAAGGATTCGACAATTTCCCAAAGTAATTTCGATGTAATTATAACGTTTTAATAATTTTAAACTCAACACCCGATACAGTAAGCACGACTAAAAAGATGAGCCGGCCAGGTAGATGCATGTAATTGCATGTGTAGATGAAATATATTCATTATGGCTCGAACGAGTGTCGAATGTATTATTCGAACCGTTTGAAGACTGCAGTTGAAGTAACAAATACGCATTTAAGCAAGGCATTTTAGTCGTTCCGAAATCGAATGGTTATTGTATTTATTTTCATTAATTATAACATAATAATGTATATGTACGCTGGATGCTCGGTTTTTCATCTGACTACGATGCAAATAAAATTGTAAATTTATTTAATATAATAATAATTATAATTAATAATAAAATCATATTAATATTAATTTATATTCTATGTGATTAATTGTGTATTATTATGCCTGAAGCACAACAATTTACAAAATGGCATAGGTAAAATACACTCCAAAGTTATATATATATTAGTGCTCTTGATTTGATGTGGGTAATACCCGAGTACCCAGAAACCCAGTTACCCGGGTACTCATTTATCCGGGTAATACCCGATTTTGTGGGTAGTCAATGTTTTCGGGTAGTGGGTACCCATTACCCAAAATTTTCGGGTACCCGATGGCTTTTGATGTACATAAACGGCTTAGCTAAGTCTTAACTCCTAAGAGGTAATCAGTATTAAATTATACATTACACAATTATTCGAATAAAAAATATCTAAGAAAATATAAAAATTATCTATAAAAATATAATCTAAAATATACATAACTTAATATACCTAAGCTATGGTTATCGAACAGAAACAGATAAGGTAAACTAAAGTCTAGTTATTAATACTTTCATATTCTTATATACACTTTTACTATTATCGAATTATAAATACATATTGGAATTGTTGTCAAAATTTACAGAATATGTAAAAATATGTAAAGTTAAATATTTCTTAATTTATTCTAAATCATGTGAAACGAATTTATCATTTACAATAGTTAATTAATTAATCATGTTTTAAAAAAAATATGTATTTACATACAAATCCCAGCTCTATAGTAATGAGTATACAAATCATAACGGGTACCCGAAATGTTGTAAATCGGGTAATACCCGTAAAATCCGGTTACCCGGGTATCCGGGTATCAAGAGCACTAATATATATATATAAATAAATACAATATACATAAGATACATATTTCTATGCTTTTAGAAATTTAGAAATATTTTATTACATTTAATAGTGTTTAAATCGTAAACCTTATTATCGATGGATTTTACTGTTAATATATTTTCGATCTCAGCTTGAAAATATTTCCACGGACCACGGTGATGTCTTTGCGGACAAAAATATTAAAAAGTTTCCAAAACAGAAATCTAAAAAGTGATCTAAACGTTACTCCTTAATTACCTGTACGGCAGTACACAAACTATAAAAACTTTTTCTTAGTACTTACACAGAGACGTAAACTATAGATATTTACGTGTTAATGATAATAATTACGTGTACCAAACACGAAAGTGAATGTGAAGAAACGAAATAATAATTTAATCATACATTCTTTTGAAAAAAATTATCTGTAATATAAAAATCTAATCTTATCTGAAAGCATAAAAATGAAGCCTATCAGTGTCAGTTATTAGATCATTTGTTGTATGATTCATCGACAATCGATCAATAAAGATGTCTCGAACATAAATATTACTCATTAGTCATTTTAATAATTGTTGTTTTAGTGTTGATTATACTAAACAAGATCTTATTTTTTTTTCATTCAAAATTCAACAAATCGTATCCATACATATTACATTTAGTCAATGCTATCTGTGATAATGATTTCCAACACACTACTACTGCATACAAATTTGATCAGTTCAGGTTCAACGGTTAATAAGTACTTATGAGCTTCGTTATCTGTCGTGCTTTTCATGTAATCACGTATTTCATCACCACCAACAATCAATATTATCTTTTATTATCATGGACGACAATAATTAGGATACAGAAATACTCGTAGGCCACAAGCCCAGTACAAAACGACATTTATCCTTCACATATTAATCACCCAAACAGTGACGCAACAAGGATCTTGGAATCTCGATGATAAAGTAAGTCTGGGGCGCGATAACTATTAAAGTAGGTATTGATAAATTTAATTTTTTTAAATTAAGACTTCTCATTTCTTACTCTTAAAAACGCTATTCAATTCCTTTGCGGTGAAAATACTCTCCAAGTTTATTTCTATGATGAGGCCTCCTTTGAGTCTTGGGGTCCCGATAAAAAATGTAACAAACTTAAGCATATTAAAAAAGCATTTATTGGCCCTAATGGCAGTTTCTTACAGACCTTCTATACCGGAGTTACCGTACATTTAGGTGGTGGGGAGGTATGTAATATACAGTATGCTATAAGAGTAAGTAATTAATAAATACATTTTTATGGGTAGAGGGAGCGATAAATTTTTCTTTAGGAGGTTAATACCTCCCTGGTCATACGTATGACCAGGGAGGCACTGAAATAAACACTGCCTAGCTTAGCCATTAATGGATTTTGTAGCAAGTCAACATATTTTCTAGTAACTTACCCCAGTGGGATAGAAAATGTCAACATTACTCTAAAATACTTAAATGATATCGAATATTATTCATATTGGCCACCTTGTGTACGGCTTTTCGGAGTGGCCGTTAAGAATCTGCAACCCTCACTGTCGATATTTCAGATGCTCTAGCCAAACTAGGTAGCTCAGTTTAATATACATATATCAAATATCAAAAAAAATAAAATGCCTTTGTCATACTTTTCCGGGAATCTTCAGCAAATACAAACAACAATGACATACTCGATATTTCTAACGTATCTCACACAGCCGTCTCAAATGAGAAACTATTTTCAGTTAACCATGGACCTCCTTAGTATCATAGATGCCAATCTTACGGAGACGCAAAAAAATTACTACTCGTTACTTGTAATACTTCCAGCACACATAATGTAGTATTATAATGTAGTATAATGTAGTAACGAATTATTGGATAACGCGTACCGGTTTTCTGGTCCCGAGAAAAGCCCTATAGTTGTAGATGAGTTTTTTTTTATTTCCTCGGTTTACACGAAACTCAAAAAATTTAAGGAACTATATTGTCATTTTGTTCACGAACAGAAAAATATTATTTATTTTCGTTTTTTACTCATATGTATATCATTTAATCTTTGTTATAGCCAGTGGCACATTTAAGGGGGGGCATATGGACGAATGCCCCAGGCGTCGAATTTTAGGAGCGGGAAAATGTTTGTAGTTTTCAACTACACAAAACTGAATTTTGTCTGGTATATTAGAATAATTTGAAATAATTGTTAAGGTACGGTTTCCCTGCAGCGTCTAGACGCGGAATCTGGACGCGACGTCTGACGCCGAGACCCTAGATTATGTATTTTGTGTGTGACTGGTTTCTCTACACGCGTTTGATGCGGCGTCAGGCGTCAGTACTAGTGTTGTGACGCCTGACGTGTTTAATATTTTCTTTAATACGTTTATGAATATTTTAAAAAAAAATTAAATTGAGTTTTTTTTGGGGGGTTATACCAGTGGTCGGCAATCTTTTTATTTACGCGGGTGTCATATATTTACCAGCTTTTCATTGAGGAACGCATACAAAATAAAAAATTAAAAAAATACAATTTTAACATACAATACTAATATATTTATGGTTAGCAAGTCATATTATGATTTTATTCTTATTAACTAATTTTGAATTAAACACATTAATAGAGAAAATTTAAAAATAATTATTAACTAGTGATTTCTGAGGTTGAATTTTTCCTGCTGATTTATTTATGTCCACTTTCATAATGGTTGTTGATATTCTTATGGTATTAGGCATTTGACGATAGCTAATACTTCAAAGATACGAGTATGACTTTGAAATATAACCTCGCAAAGGGAAACATTCACAGATGACTGGAATTTATTTTATAAAATTATATTATGTAACACGAAATATAATATACTCTTATATATACTCGCACTATATTAAATACGACTATAATACATAGTATGTATTTAACTCCCACCAAAAACAATAGATGACATAACTTTATACAAGCTATCATAATTTATAATAATCATATATAAATTGTGGACTCTCCCCAGTATAATTTGAAAATACACCACTAATACTAATAGTTCTGTATACTATTGACTTTTTTTTTTTCTGAAGTATTAATAACATTGATTATACACAAGGGCGGATACAAGAGGGGCAATTTTCCCCTCCCCCGTTCATAAAAAAAGTATTAAATAATCCATTTGTAATTAGTTGTGTCTACAATTTTGGTTCATGAAAGTTATCGAGAGGGCCGTTATTATATTTACCATGAACTTAAAAATATTTCCATTGAAAATTGACCATTTTTATCTTACTGAGATAGTAATCACGACATTCGCTGCACATTTTATCTACATCCAGTTAATTAACGTAGAACTTATACATTACACGTATAAAAAGCATATTATTACTGCGAATAAGTATTATAATAATCGGAGCTTTTACATTGTAATTATTAAATATTTTAGAATTGTAATTATTAAGGACTAATTATGAGACAATTTCTATGCTTAGCTGTTCTTAATAATTTATTTTAATAATTTATTTTAATAATTTATATACTTCCCTTTTCATGACTTCTGTATCCGCACAAGATTATACATACTAGTATTTATAAAGGCAATACTATATTTCTAGTTTTTGCGCCCTCTTTACACTTGGAGGAGACAACGTTTGTCCCTATATAATTTTTTATCATAAATGAAATACTTTTTAATGTACCAATTAAATAGCAACACCTCTAAACATTTTCTCGGCATTGTGTTATGATAATTTGTTAGATAGAAAAGGAAAGGCAAAAATGCTGTGTACCTACATTTAGAATGTTCTATTCATTATATCAACTGTATTTTTGGAGTGTAAAATTAAAAGTGTAATACTTTGAGTTTACTAAGGGAGTATAAGTTCTACTACTAAGATTTATATGAATTCTAAAATATATTATTAACAACAATTAATCAACTAGGTATAATGTGTTTTGTCGCACAAAACAATTATATCAACACTAACAGTCACATATTCTGAAAATGTTGTATTGACAAAAAACATATACTAAGCAATACAAATACATTTTATAATTTTTAGGTAGTAATGCATATAAAAACAGAATTCCTAAGTTAATTAAGTACTTACCAAGAGATATGATGGATATAAACTTATAATGATCAAAAAATGTTCTTTTGATATAAATTAAAAGTGTAAAATATGTAACAAAAAATAATAGTAGGTAAAATTTTATTTTTAATAAAATATCCCATAATAATGATTAATAGTTAAGGCTAGGTAATACTAATAATTTTATATAATTATAATTTTAGACATTATTTACACATAAAACAATAATAATAATAATAATAATAATAAGGTCAATTGTCATTAAAATTGCAATAAGATGTCTTTTTTTTTAACATAATACATATTAAAATTTTGGAATATATATGTTAACAAATTTGTAAATGAATCATTTTTAAGGAACTAGAAAATACAAATAAAATTAATAATAATAATTATAATAATCAATTGAAATATTATAAGTTTAAAAAAAGGTAAAAAAAAAAATTGTTCAATTCATCTAAACATATCATTCTATTATAGTACACACATGAATAAAAAAAATTAGATAAAGACTCTTTGATGCATAACTAGTATAAAAACTCATAATGAGAACAAAATTAATATATTTACAGTTTTTTTTTTTTATTATAATTATTATTATTATTTAATAATAAGTTGAACCTCTCGAAATCGCTCTGAAATATGAACACTTGGTTATTTTCACATTAATTCGTAACAGTAGTTTAGAACACCTTTTGGATTTTTTTTTTGTACTTTTACTAAGTTAGTGTTTGTATTGTAAGTCATAAAAAAAAAAATACACAAAATGACATAATAAAATGTAAAAAAACGTAATAATAATAATAATAATAATAATAATAATAAAATTGGTGAAAAATATAAATTTTACAAGAAATATGATAAAATCAGTAGATAAAAAAATAAATAGTGTGATGTAACTAAGAAGTGAAACATAAGATGTTCGGAAGGGATTAATGTGTTTATAATTAATACAAACTGTGATTGTGATTATGAAAATTTAATTTGCATTTTAATTACTGATGAAACTTTATTAAACTTTATTTGTTATAAAAATAATTAAAAAATATTCGATTCACCAAATATTTTTTATATGATATTAATAATAACATTGTAATTATCATGGAAAGTTATGATTAATACATCATTGATTTTTAAATATTTTTTTAATTATTTGATTAATACTGATTGTAAAAGAAAAAAATATTTTAATTACACAATTTTAATACTTAATTGTATTTAAATAATTACTAAAAATTGATAAATAATTGCAATCAGATCATGTGAATATTGTTCTTGATATTAAACATAAAACTGGAGCAAATATAAATTTAACAATGAATTGACAAATTTTACTAATATATGATTTATTCTATGTATAGGTAATAAATGCACCTGTTATAATAAAAATAAAATAATATACTAAAATTATAAAAAAAATTCATCTTTTGTTAATTATATATAATGCACAAGTTCTCAGTTTTATAAAATAGAAAAACAATCACAGTTTAAAAATATTCCACAATGAAGGGCACAATTAACTGAACCAGGAACAATTCATCAACAAATTTGATTTCTTAAACAACAATTAGTTTCTTTGAGCTATGTTTATGTTTATACATATAATGAGAATATAAACTATTTTTTATTGTGGTATAAAAATAGAAATTAAACATTAATTTAAAATGGTAGGGGAAAGGAAAAACACAAATTAGGTAAATTATTTTGGCAAATGAAAAAATTTTAACCTAAGTAGTTTGAAATATAATATACAATAAAATAACAGTATCTAATGATTTTCAATACAATTAAAAGATTATCTAAGACTAAGTAGTTTAAAAACAAGTTATTCATTAAATCATTAAAAAAAAAAAAAAAAAAAAAGAAGTTATAAATATTTATGACTTACCAAAAGTAATGATGGTCAAAGATGTATCTAACAATGTTAATGATAAATGTTGTGCATATGATGTTGTTGATGTCTGTGTGCGTGATAAACCGCTGCTGCGTGTTGCATATAAATAGCGGCTGCTTGGGGATTAGCGCCACGTAGAGCGATGGCCTGTTGCATAGGCCACTCCGAGAGGCGGGCGTGATCTCAGTAACCCGATGCTTCTTTATATTCAGACCCTTCCATTGTGAAGAAGTCTTCTAATTTCCACTGGAGTGTTTCAAATGTTGGCCTCTTCATGGGATCTTTATGCCAGCATTCTAACATTATATCATATAATGCAGTTGGACAATTAGGTGGCATTGGCATTCGATAACCATGCTCAACTTGATGAAGTACCTCAGCATTAGTCATACCTAAAATCAATAAGTGATTATAATTTATTGTAATACATATATATAAACTATATACTTGAACTTTTTTATGACAATATATTATTAAAAATGTTCACATAATAAACTTTTATGAATCTAGTAATAATATTATATAATAAATTATAATTATTTATGTATTATTTTATTAAAACATTAATTATATTAAATATTTACACTTTTTCTTAGCACTGAATAAAAAATTAAAACCTTTTAAAACTATTATTTAGGGGAAAAGAAAGCTATATTGTTTAGAACAGAAATATAAAATTGTGTGTATGTGTATGGCAAGTATACAAACCATGGATGGTATGTTTTAATGATAGAGAAAAGAGTAAACTATTAGTGACCCACTACTTGTTAACCCTATGATCTGCTACTAAATACAAGGCTCAATAAAATTTTATAATTACCTGGATAAGGTATACGCCCATAGGTAACCAGTTCGGTAAGTAAAATTCCAAATGACCATACATCAGATTTTATAGAAAATTTGCTGTAATTAGCAGCTTCAGGTGCAGTCCATTTAATTGGGAATCTAGCACCAACTCTTGCTTCATACTCATCCTCCTAAAAAAATATCATTAATATTCTATTCATTAATAAATTGTTTTTATAACTTTAACCTTTATAAGGCGAGCAAGACCAAAATCTGCTATTTTAACAACGTTACTCTCTCCAACAAGAACGTTTCTAGCAGCAAGATCACGATGAATATAATTTTGAGATTCAAGATAAGCCATGCCAGAAGCTATTTGAGCTGCCATATCAATCAACTGTTGAAGCTTCAAACCTCTTCCCTTACCTATATAATATAAGTTTATTAATTTATATATATTAGATACATCAAATATAAATAATTTTAATACATGTAAGTAAATATAACTTTAAATAAAAAGTATTATCAATATAGTTTTACCTTGTAAAAAGTCTAAAAGACTTCCATTTTTCATAAGTTCAGTAATAATATAAATAGGTTCTTCCATAGTACAAACAGCATATAATTGAATTAATTTGGTATGTCTTAGTTTCTTCATAATTTGTGCTTCAGCTAAAAAGTCTTTTGGATCCATTGTACCTTAAAAGCAAAAATATTTTGTGAAAATGAATTGAATCAATTAATACTTTTATAAATTATAGATGAAACTTACCAGTTTTTAAAGTTTTAATAGCAACAGGTGTTGTATTATTCCATAAACCTTCCCAAACTTCACCAAATTGACCATGTCCTAACTTGCGAACAAACTTCAATGATGATCTATCAATTTCCCATTGATCTCTTGTACTATGAGATAAACCACCAGTTACTGGTTTTTCGACCTATCATATAAATTAAAAATATTTTTAATAAGTTTTAAACTAAATCCTTTAACTTATTGCTATTAAATAAATAACCAATATATATATATATATATAGTAAAAATTAATTAGTTAAAATATACATTTTCTTAAAGAGGTTATCAGCAACTAAGATTAGCCTCTTTAGTAGGTTTTAGTACAATATATTTTTAATAGGGTGATACATAACATATGGGATAAATGAGAGTCTTTTTTTAAACTGTCATCTTGCCTAGAAAGTGAATCCACCAGTGGCCAATTTTAAGCCAAAAACCATATGTTAAAATTAATTGATATCCCAAAGGTATTTTATTAATTAAGATGATATATTATTACCTGAACACAAGGTTTACGTAAGTTAACACATAAACCATCAGCATCTTTACTATAGTATTCAACTAACTCTTGTAGAGTCCTAAATGTTGTACGTCTAGCAATAAAGAAGCCACCTTCATCTAGTTGTCTGATTCGGTAATGTTTAACAGTATCACCATCACGAACTAAAATACATAATAGTTTGTTATTATACAATATTAATTAATAATAAAAATAGAAGTTTAATGTCATGATATTATGATTAAAAATACATTTATGAACATATATAATTCAATGTACTATTAATAATTTAGTTAAATTAAGCATACAGTCATGTAGTAACTTAGCTAAAAAAGAAAACTTTAAATTAATAAAAAATTAAAATTAAAGTCAATGATACATTTTATAATAATTAATCAAATAATTAATAGTAACAATTAATGATTTTATTAATCTTGTAATATGAATATATATGTATTAGTTAGTGGATCATAAAAAACCATTTATTATTTATATAACTTATTTAATATTTTTAACACATCAATATTCAAAAGTATTTTATTTAACAAATTCTTATCTATTAATTCTTTATTGATTTAATATCCAATTCAAATTGGTGTTATGCTAACCTAACTTACTTTTATAATAAAACTTTTAATTTTACAAAAATTATTTATTGTTATTAAGGTTAATAAAAAATATATAATATTACAAAAAAAAAATAAGTCAATATTAGTAAATATTATTACTACCAGTTACTTAACACTAAGTTATATTTATTTACTAAATTATTTACATGGTAAATTCATATGAATAAAACCAAAAAAAATATAATACTACCTAGGTAACCTTAAGCAATTTGAAAGTTCCAAAAATATTCAAAGCCTTAAAATATTTACAACTGATAAGAATGTTATCCAAATTGAAAAGACACAAAAGATGTTTGGGACTGAGTAATAATCAAATTAAATAATCTTTTAATACTATTAATAGATATATGATAAGATATATGATTTAAGAATATTTAGTGTCTTAGAACTATTTTTTTTAGAACTAAAAGGATAATTGCCTTTGATAAAGTATTTATTATTAATAATTTGAAAAATTAAGATTTTTTCAACTAAACCTACATAAGTAATATTATTTATGAAATCGGGCAAATTAAAAAATATTTTTAGATAATTCCTTGAATAAAAAAATAACATATAATTAAGATACCTCATTAAAATATACTAACATTTTTAACTTAATAACTTTCTAGAAAATCAATTAGTAAATAATATAACATCATACATTATGAGAATTGGTATATAATTTATAAAAATTAGTTCATATGATAGAATTGTCCACTAATTTAATTTAATATTCTCGTTTTCATTAGTTTCTACTTAGAATTCAGAGAAGTTACTACTTTAAACTAAAATTTATCTTTCAAAAAAACAATTAATTTAAATCACTATTTATACCTATTAACAAGTACCAATGAGCAGAGGAGATGTGATTGACCGAGTAAAGTGGAGGTGTAGAACAAGGGTGGCCGACCCCAAATAGTTGGGAGGAAGGCGAAGTAGAAGAAGAAGAAGAACAAGAACAAGAACAAGTACCAATAACTAGGATTATTATTATTCATTCAACAATTATGTTAATTAATTTATATTCAGTAGTTAGTATCAGAAAATATAAATAATAAAAAATAAAATTAACACTCACCAGACAAAGAGTAATCATTCCGTCTACTCTCAGAATCCCTAATTAAAAACGCTCCATGATCATTCTCTGGCAACAACAATTTTTTCTCAGCCTCAATTCTTTTAATCTTGCCAAAATACCATGGCTCAGCTTCTATGGATTTCAATTTGGCTACATAATTAGAAGGGATGTAACCTTCTTGTTTGGTAGCTTTGCTCCTGGCCAGCCACCAATCCCCTTGTGTATCATTTAAAATTTCTAAGTGTTCTCCCTTTCTGAAACTGAGATCCTCATCGGTGCGTGCATCATAATCATACAGAGCGACAAATATTTTAGCCGATGCATTCGTTGCATTAGACGGTTCCTGGTCGGGAACCGGTGGCATTGGTCCATTCCTAACCTCACGTATATTGTCATGAGGTGGCATGTTCTGTATAGGCACACTGGGCACGGCAGGCGACACTGAGTCCTTGTTGTTGCCAGCGTTGGATGGCGAGCCCGTTATATCCTTTTTGTTGGACGAGCCCCTCTGACAACTGAAGCAGCTGCCCATCTTGCGTAGCGCAATTTTTACTAACCCGAGTTCACCCAGACACCACAAGACGATACCGAACACGATCAGACGTGTATTGCGCACATTGTAGTAACACACGAACGCACTGTTACAACGACGGCGATCCGAATGCGCGGAGAAATTGTACAGCAACAACGCTCGACTTCGATGCAAACCGATCGCATCTAGATAAATTACTTTCACGGTCTATCGTATACACGGTTGGAATTATTTGACTTAACAAAATACACCACCACAAATAAAAAATAATTATGAAAATTGTAGAGTGTACTCGTACTGAAAGATTAGTGTAAAGTTAATTAAATATTCGGAGCACCCGTAAAGTAGGAAAAAACACAAAAGACAATTACTGATAAGAACTATTCGAGTATCATGGAAGAAGAAAATTGTCCAGCGGGTTTTTTTTCCTTTTCTCATATTTTTCAACGTCAACGCGGTTAAAATGTATTCGGAAATAGAGAATAGAAATTTCATAATTATTAAAAATGTAACGGGTAAACTAAAATAATTAATAATATTTATCTAAAAGTAAAATTGTGTGCGTGTAAAAAAAAATATGCAGTGTGCAGCTGTTCGTGAAATAAATTTGACGAACATAATTCAAAGTTAACGAAGAAGTTAACTGTATCTTTTAAAAAAGTATCAAAATACCGTTTTAGCTCTTATGTTTTATTTAAGTCTAATTCCGCAATTAATTATAATAAAGAAATCGTTTTAAATATCATTGCAGTGTCCATTGCCATGTATCCTCTGAACTAGGTAACTAGAAGTTCAGTTGCCGCTGAAATTAAACCTGAAGGAAGGGGATCTACGCACAATCATAATACATAATATTATAACTACGTACATATATCATATCACATAGAATATAGTAGGTTTGCTTTGTGGCCGGTAGGTATTGTTGATTGTATATACAAATGGATTGAAGCTAACAATTATTTTGAAAGTCGTATACGACCTTGACGCCGTACTAAGAAATACGTTATAACGATAATTTAATATATATATATACATATATAAACGTGTGCGATAGTAAAAAAACGTCATCTTCTATTTGATGATATTTAGGTCCTTATACACAAAAGTAGTGAGTAGTAGATATTTATAACAATGTAAATTTTAAATTAAATTCATAATAAACAAATATAAGATTAAAAATGCATAACCAACCGTGCGATGTATGTTTTTAACCAATTATTCGTCATTATGATTTATTATAAAACGATTTGAGTGATTGGAGTAAATGTCACATATTATGTATAAGCATATTGATTCTACCACAAAAAACTTCCTAATGAATATTATGTATAGATATCTATTTCATGTATATTAATATAACACTATGCTTACTATAACTACGATTTTCTATTATTATAAAAGATATCGACGCAAACAGCTTTAAAGCGGATGCTTAATCGATGCGATTAAAACTCCGAGTATAATATTATCATAATATAACAGAATATAATAGAAATATTGCATAACAAGCAGTGGTGCCGAACCATATTTTAACAAGGTGGGCCATTGGTTAGTAAAAAGTTATACGCACCACCACCCCTCTTTACAAAACTATTTCATGGGGGCTCAGCTCTACACACCCCCCGAACAATATTTGTATCCTATTCCAGCAGTTCTCATTATTTTTGAGGGCGCGACTCCCTATAATTTTTTGAACTAAGCACTCAATAAATTACAAATTATATTATTAGTTAAGTTATGTATAATGGCAGCCTTCAATTTAAGACCACATTCCATATTAATATTTTATTTTTAACTTCTATTACTGAATTTTCACTCAATACACTTTGATGTCTCATGTTCCATAACATGCCACAAATTACGTCAGTTTAGCCATCTAATCCAGTGTATATAATGTATAAAAGATTAACATAATTATAAATATTATATTTTAAATTAGCGTTTATACTATTATATCAAGAACTATTAGTTATAAGTAAGGAACGGATTTTATTGTAATAAAAAAATCAGTATATGTAAATATATATATATATATATATATATATACCAATTTTTCTTAAAATATGGAATAAAAATCCAAAATATGTAAATATCAAAAAAATATATGTGTAAAAAATTACAAAAGAAAAGGTTATTTTAAAAATTGTATTCGTATTAGTATAATATTTATAAATATTAAGTAAAAGTAATACAAATTATGTAGGTATAAATAACGGGTATTATTCTGGAATAAAGCAATTAGCAACAACATATTGCCGAAAGTTTGCAAATAAAATATTGCGACGGTTTGGTCGAAGAATATTCTTGTATTGACTATAAGACCGTCAACTGATGTGATAGGGGCGTAAATCATATTTGCTAAATCAGAAGGAGTGAATTAAATATTCAGAGATTCTTGTTGATATCCCTATAGGGATTATAATGATATTAATAGTTTGAAATCCAGAATTTTTTTCAATTATATTGACAAATTTATTTTTGGCAATTTCTCCTATGTGCCCTTGAGTTTTTTCTAGTTGGTCGGCAGATTTTTCTACTATACTACTGCTTTCTATCAAAGATATGTTTTTAGTTTCCAGTTGTTTCATTTCCTAAATCAAAAATCAAAAATTACATAAAATATGGAAAAAATATGTAATTTTTTACCAAATATGTTAAATTATGTATTAATACCAAAATATGTAAAATAAATTTAAGTTTGTTTCAATTAAAATAATCTAAATTGAACACATTTTTTATCAGTTTTAAAATATCTCATTCCAATAAAATTATGTATTCACATTAAAATCCGTTCCCTAGTTATAAGTTAATTACATCAAATACATAATAATTTCACTAAATAATAGTATGCAAACATTGCAAATAAAATAAATATGAAATTAATAGCTAATATTACAATATATTATAAGTTTTAATTAATAAAAAAAGAACCGGATGAGCCTCGCTCTGCTGTACACTTGGGGGTGGAGTGCGACTCTTCATAGGATAGGTCATTATAATGGATTTGTTAAATTTGAATTCAATAATAGGTATCATTGTATACGAAAAACGATTTTGAACGGAGATGATATGTTTGTCTAGAATATAATACAATGTTATTTATAAATATTATAATAAGTATATTTTATTTTGAAATGAAAAACTTAGAAAATCGAAAATTTAAATTGTGTATAAATAAGTCAAAATATGTCAAAATACTTAACCATGTATAGAAAACGCCAATATAAAGATTTGGTGAAAATTTCAAGTTGTTGCAGTTTTTCGTTTTTGAGTTAGAGCATTTAAAAAAAATGTAATTTGTACAAACGTGATTTTACGTAAATTTTCCCGTTTTTTCGTAATTTTTTTATCGTTTTTTTCGATTTTTTTAAAAAGTATTGAAAAGTTGGATTTTTGACTAGCCAAAGTACCATCTACATTCACTTTACTTTCAAAAAAGTTGCTGTTTAAGCAAATCGAAGCATTTTTACTGCCAAAAAAGGTGTCGTCAGACACAAAAAAAAAAATTAAATAAAAAAAATTAAAAAAAAGAACCGGATGGGCCTCGCTCTGCTGTACAGTTGGGGGTGGAGTACACCTCGTTTATAGGATAGGTCATTATTATAATGGATTTGTTAAATTTGAATGCAATGATAGATATCATTGTATACGAATAACGATTCTGAACGGAGTTCATATGTTTGTCTAGGATATAATACATTGTTATTTATAAACATTGTAAAAAGTATATTTTATTTTGAAACGATAAATATATTTTTCAATTAGGATGGGTTGGCAGTTGCATACAGCAACATAGTTTGTCAGTCTAGAACATTCTACATTATATTATATTTTACATGTAATTTTATGTCAATATTCGCTGTTCAAACGCTTATAAAAAATAATTGTGCCTAAGGATTTTAATAATTTTTGAATGACATTAAGAACTACTTCTGTGGAATCTTCTATTAAATTTTCAAGTATTTTGTGCGAGCCAAATTTTTTATTTTTTATTTTTTATCACTGACTATAAAAATAAAATGTAAAAAAATCGAATATTTTAAATGCCTATAAGTGGCTTAAAAATCAATATTATATTTTGAAAAATATATGACATAAAGGAAATACCAATCTTAACAGCTGGTAGAAATTTCAAAAATCTTTGACTTATACTTTTTGAATTATAACAAATATTTAAAATCGTTTGAGAATAAATCGCTATTTTATGCAATTTCGTAAATATTTAAATTTCAAACAGTCATAAAATTTTTTCCTCTAAGTCTGGTAGAAATTTTTTTAAAGAATTTTGAAGAATATCTTATAGATAATCTAGTGTGAAAATTTTGAACCTTAAGTATGAACAGAAAAAATTTTATGAATTTTTATCTACAAAATAACTTGCAAATTTTCGCAATTTTTACATATTATGTATAAATTGGAACTTTGAGCACTTATAAAAAAAAATTGTGACTTACGATTTTAGATTTTTTTTTATAGTAACTACCTACTGGCTAATCTTTTCAACATGTCAATTTGTTTAATGTATTATAAGTTTGTGTTTTTATTATATATATATATATATATATATATATATATATATATGTAAATGTATATAATTGTTGTATATATGTATGTTAATATTTAGTCGCCTCAGTCAAAATTGAATCCCAAAACCGCCACTGCAACATTTTCGGATAAAATTTAATTAGAACCTTTCCAGCTTTTACCATATATGAAGCACCATCAGATAAGAACAACAAAACATTTTCATGATGTATGCCTTGTGGCCATAATAAACTCATCGCATCATTAAAAAATCTTGCGATTGTTTGATGATTGCACTTAGTTAGTTTACCACAGCTTAAAACAATTGGTTTGGAAGGTTCGGAATTTAATTTTCCTACTATACAATTGGCGATATAGCGACCATCTACATCTGTAGTTTCCTCAACTGAGACCCAGACAGGACCATTGCCAATGATATCTCGAATTTTAGAAAGCGTTTCATTATAAATAACTTCAACGTAATTTTTTCGAAGAGTGCTTTCTTCGGGAACAGCTTGCCCAGTATACGTTTCCAAGAACATTTTAAAAGTTGGATTTTTTAATTTAGTAAATGGGATGTCAGCCTTGATTAATGTTCTACATAAATCGGTATCAAAAGCTGACTTACTATTCGAAGATGAAGAGGTGATGAAATTCTGATTGAATTTAACTTTCCTAACTTTAATTTCTTTATGCTTTGATGTGTTTATATGCTGAGTTATTAAAGAACGTTGCAAACAAGATACAGATTGACCACAAGCTACACAAAGTAACACGTGCCCATCACTCTTAAAAGTTTCATTAGGGAATTCTAATAGGTATTGAGCTACTTTTCCTTTTTTGGTGAAGGAATTTTGGGCATATTTTTTATCAGTGTTATACACGCACAGGCACAATTAAACGAATATTAACTCACTTACAACGTAAAAAAACACATACGAACGCGGAACGAATAAATATACACACACAACAGCACACTGAATAATACTAACACTAACCGATATGGTGACATCAAATTTACGACGCGCGACGTAGATAAAGTCGTAATATATATTTACGACGACGATAAAGTCGATAGATGGTTAAGATTTAAAATATGTTAGATTTAACATTTCTGGAAATTTTATAAGTACCTACATTTATAAAAAATGAAATATTTGCAAAATATGTACTTATTAATAAAATATTTAGAAATATGTATTCACAACCAAATATGTGAAAATATGTAACATAAAAAATTGTCATTTTATTCAGGGTGTTATGAAACGTGCTTATTTTTAATCAGGACAAATATATCTGCATTCAATAAAAATATGTATTTACATAAAAATCCGCGCCCTAGTAATGAGAAAGATCCGAAAATTCAGATTCTGAATTTTAAAATTCAAAATTAGCTCTAAACCAAGATTTCGGATTTCGAAGTATTGGATTAGGATTATTTTTGCTTATAATAAATTCCTAATAAATACAAATTTTTTTTTTAAATGATATTAATACATTAAAATTATTAAATTTATGTATATCTAATACATTTAAAATAATTTTATTTGATTAAAACATCAGTTATAACTAGAATTGTATTCAAAATTATCTAAAACAAGCAACAAAATTTCTTATTTTGTATATAATATTTATATGTAAAAAATATTTTATAATAGCCTAATATTAATGAAATTGTGTAATTAAGTGTTATTAATGATAAACATAATACCAAACAAGAATATAAAAACGTCTCTTACGTCCGCTCCCCCTCTTTGCATTTTAATGATTTTAAAACGATTATACAGGTATACAATCAATAGTTTCAAATATAAATTTGGCAAACATTCCATTAGGTCACGTTTTCAATTTTTTTTCTTCCATGAGAAAACGAGACGTTTACGTGTTTGAGGTTATGTATGGTCAAAGCAGCATCGGACACTTTCCTTCAACTTCTTCGACGTTTGGTCTCCGTAACAACATATCGAGATCGTCGGTTTATTCCGTTTTGATTTCATTTTATTCTATTCAACATGGCTGATCAGGTAACATTAATGGACTTTTTAATCATGTATAGTTTGTATGTAATGAGCACATTACGTTAAGCAATTTTGTAGTATGTTGAAGCGTTTGCAGACCGCATGGAATGCCATCGTGTCACATCATTAATTTTAAATTAAATAAATGATTATGTACGGACTTGTTTTATAAAATATATTTTTGTTGTTGTTAGACCGAAAAAGCTTTTCAAAAGCAACCTACCGTCTTCTTGAACCGCAAGGAATCCAAGAAGAAGAAGCCTCTTCGTCATTACCGCAGTGTTGGTCTTGGTTTCAAAACCCCAAGAGAGGTTAGTATTATCTTATGTATTATTATAATTATTATTACTATTGTGTTAAATATTAACAATATATATAGAGTATAGTGTCTGATAGATATGCTTGTGAGGAACCATGACTTTTTTTTAACGATCAGTTCACGGCTTGCATTGTATTCAAACTTTTTATTCATTAATCATTATTATTATTTATTATTTATTTATAATATCTTTAACACATAAATTATTTTCATGTTATTGTTAAATAAAAATCAACAACTTAAGGATCATTATTATTATTAGATTATCTTATTTGTACTTAAATACATTTATCATCTACATGTTAATGTTATATTAAATAGTTAAATAAAAGCTTAAACTGAATTATTATTATATTTGTATAGTATGACTGGTTTTGAATTAAAAATTCATTATCTCATATATACAAAGTGAATAAAATACCAAAAATAATATTTGTATTAATTCAGTTTTAAAAGAGTCATACACAACAGATATATAAAGAAAAAAAACAATAAAGAAAAATAGTTTTAATAAAATGTAAATGTATAAATTGATTTTTAAATTATTCTCTTATATCAATACATGTTCAATAATATTAAACAATAATCAAAGCTTTTATTTTTTTTAACATCTATGTCTAAATAAAGATTTTATTTTAAATAATTTCTCATATTAAAATAATTTATTTCTATGTTAAATAACTATTTTTTTCTTAAAATATTCCTTTATTTTTTCATATTAAATCGCAGTTTTTTTTTATTAACTTTGTATATTTCTGATGATGAATTTTTAATTTAAAACTGGTTGTATTTAATAAATATAATAATACTCTAGGGTAACCTTTTATTTACTCATTTATTTATTTTTATGTTTAAACTATTTATTTTATATTTTGAAATATTAATGATTATTTTTATGAAGTTTATTTTTAAGTGGTAATCTAAGTGCTTAGATGGTTGAGTAGAGTGACAAGAGAAGATAGAATAAGGAATGAATACGTGAGAGGTAGTGTTGGTGTAGCGCCAATTGTGGACAAGATGAGAGAAAATAGGCTGAGATGGTTTGGGCATGTGATGAGGCGAGAGGAAACGAATGCAGTAAGAGTGGTTATGAAGATGGACGTTGAAGGGAAAAGAGGAAGAGGAAGACAAAAAAAGAGATGGTTGGAGACTTTGGAGAATGACATGAGAGCTGTCGGTGTGTCGGTGAGTGCAGAGGAGATGTGATTGACTGAGTAAAGTGGAGGTGTAGGACAAGGGTGGCCAACCCCAAATAGTTGGGAGGAAGGCGAAGTAGAAGAAGAAGAAGAAGAAGTTTATTTTTAAGTGGTACAGTTTTTATTTTATCTCTTAACAGTATGCATTATGCATACTTTAAGTTTATATGATGATATTAACACGACGGTCTTATGAGTTAAATGACTGATTTTATATTGTGTTACTGATAACTTATTATATGAATACTTATTTATTACTTGGTTATTTCTTATTAAGAAATAAGAATAACAAATTTGTTTAATTTGTTGAATAACAAAATATTATGACATTATTAACACAAGTTTTATGGACATTCTTACATTAATTTTATATTGTTGACTTCCTTATAAAATGCTTTTATTTTAAATTTGATTTAAATTTCTTGAAATACTTTTGAGCAAATCCATTATTATGATAATACTAACACAACCGTCTTATCAGTATAATAATCTTGATTTCATACTGTGTTATTGATTGTATAAAATATCAATTTATAGTTTTTAAATTGTTACAAATTGTTATTTCCTATTACACTAAGTAACAAACCATTATTACCATGATTGTCTTATGAGTTTACTTGGTTACTTCTCTTTGATTTTATATTGTGTTATTGATTATTGCATAAAAATATTGTCTGAAATAATAGCAATTTAAATTAATGTTTGGTATGGTGCTTAGAAGGGCTAAGAACTTAATTATTGTTTGAAGCTACAATGTAATATACAAATTATTCTTAGAAATTATTGAAATAAAATAAAAGTGATTTCGATATTCGTAGCTTATGTGATGAAATTAACACGACGGTCTTATGAACAATATGATTTTGAATTGTGTTTCTGATATATTTTTTGTTTCTTCAAATGTTTAGTAATACATTTGATAATACCATTGATCATTATAGAAAATGAACAAAATATTTAAAGAATTTCAAGTATATCTAGCCCTATTTTTTTTTTAAGAAATTAATTACAAACAAAAGTAGTTTCAATTTTAAATCCATTTATGTATATTATACTTTATATACATAATATGTATACCATACATTGTATAGATAAATATGGTAATCGGTAAAAAAGACCAAGAAAAAAAAGAACAATTTAAAAATATCAATATTTTTAACACCGTGATGTAATCAAAATTATTTGTTTTAAAATATTTATATTATAATATATACATATATAAAACACAAATTTATACAATTAATGATAACGTATTGTGTGTGAAACGGCAGATAAGAAATTTTCTAAACTCCTTTTACCATTTTTATATTCTTTGCATAACGTTACAAGTCTAATTTGCATTTTTTCATAAATAGTGTGTTTTTTTTTTTGGTTCATATCCACCTATATCATTTTGAGCCAACTTTGTTTCATCGGATGCCACTTCTAAACGTATTTTGGAAATCAACGTCCATATTGTGGGATGATTATGTCCAACTAACTTACTGAATCTATAATTCCATCCTTCGGTTCTATTGTTTGTTCGGTCTTCATTATTCAGAGTTGTTTCGTGAACGTTCCATGTACTTGGAGGAAATATAGGTGGGCAGTTTCGGAGAGTGATACTTAAATCGTTTTGTGCGATTCGCCTATATGTACCACTTACCAAAAATATAGCATAAGTGTCCATGCATTATATTATAAATTTTTTTAAAAAAAATATTGATTAGTGGAGCACTGTATAAAATTTTTAAAAAATGTTCTTTTTTTCCTAGATTCGATAAATATTAATATATTCCTACATGCATATGATTTGAGTAAGCGTATGTTTCTTATTTATAGATATCTTAATGTTTATGATGATATAAAATATATATTTTCTTGATTAACCAATATTACTACATATGATGATAACAACACGACGGTCTTATGATTAATTTGACATTGATTTTAAATTGTGTTATCTGATAAAAAATTATCTATGATATCTTAAAGATTTTTTTTTATATTTCAGAAAAATCTAGGATTAGTTTATATCAAACAAATAGCTTTACATAAGAATCAATTATATCATCTTTGTAGTATAAATATATTAAAAAATGACTAATAGAATTATATTCTATATTTGTTGCCAATATTTTGTATTATGTACTTAATAATAATATAGTAAATTTGTATTCAAATTTTATGTCTAATATATAGCTTGTTAATAGAAATAAATTGACATTATTATGTAGATATATATTAACACTAGTATCTAAATATATTTTAAGTCTGTAAAATATAATTGGTGTTGATTTATAATCTTAAAATTATCCTATAATATATATTTTCATTCATTTTTAGGCTATTGATGGAACTTACATTGACAAGAAATGCCCATTCACTGGTAATATTTCAATTAGAGGACGTATCTTGACTGGTATGGTGCGTAAAATGAAAATGCAACGGACCATTGTGATCAGAAGGGATTACTTGCATTACATCAGTAAATACAATCGTTTTGAGAAGCGTCACAAAAATATGTCTGTACACCTGTCACCATGCTTCCGGTATGTTATTAAATATTATAATAGTGAAAAATGTTTTATAATTAAATTGTTGTTTATAGTGATGTGGAAATTGGAGATATTGTTACAATTGGTGAATGTCGACCTCTCAGTAAAACTGTTAGATTTAACGTACTGAAAGTCACCAAGGGAACAGGAGCAAAGAAAGGTTTCAAAAAATTCTAGATTTAAATGTAATATTATTATTTTTATTCATTTTAATAAATTCTAGAAACCCAAAAAAAATGGATGTTTTGATTTACTCTTCCTTTATTTGAATTTCTAATGTTGATTTCCTATTGGTTATTTAAATGCATTATATTTAAATTTGTTAGAAAATGTATTTTATATCAACTTAAGGATAGATAATTTAAAACTAATCATATCTTTTGTAATACTGTAATAGATTTTATATCTTTTGTAATACTTATAAAATCTAATTAAGTAAGAACTAAGACTTGCTCAATGTTAACATTTTGTGCTTTGTATGAAGTCTATTAATTGATTAGTATAGAATTTTTGATTAGAGTTAGCTTTTATTTAAAATAAATAATTTAATTACTATTTTCATTTTTTAATTGATTCAACATTTTTAGTTAAGATTTAGTTTTAATAATTTATATTGAATAATTGTTATGTCATGCAATGTTAAAATGTATAAATTATAATTTTTCTTATTTTTCAAAAAAATAATACAACTATTAATATTATAATTATTCATATTAATTGTAAAACCATGACATAGCAAAAAGCTTTTTTAGGCTTAAAGCTCTTTTAATCTTCTAATTTATTGTTTAACATGATCTAATACAATAGTTCTGGATGCTCGCCTGAGCTTTACTAAAATAGTATTATATTTTTTAAGTTTGAAAGTAGATGACCTAATAGTAGTTTACAATATAATTGTTACTAGTGTAGTTAGTAAAATAAAAAAGGAATTTCACTTATATTTAAAATTATTTAGTGCTATAGTTTGAATGTGACAAATAGTATCCATATTTAAGACACATTTTTCAATTATATAAATAGGTTTGATAAAATGTATATAAAAAAAAAAAAATGAACAATTGAAATTGGACCTCTTTGAATTGGTGCATTTATTTTAATAAATAATTTGTTAAAAAATAATTTCAACATTTTAGTTTTTTAAATATTTTTATGTATTTAATCCTTCATATTATTTTCAACAATCTAAATTCAGAAATCAGTATTGATAGTATATTAATTTAGTAGAATACTAATTTATAAAATTTTCTAGTTTTTAAATATATTTAAAGTGCTATAAATTAATATTTAAATAAATAAACACTTAGTTTATATATATATATAAATAAATAAACACAGCCCGGAGTATTATTATTTGTAATAAGGGGATTTGGAACCCCTATCATCTGTGTCAACAACCCTGAATTGCTCTATGAAATTTGATATTTTTATTCTACAGATTAGATACCGGATCTCACTGAGATTACTCAAATGGGGAAGCTTAGGATCATCTACTTCATACATGAATGTTTATATGAAAACCAATATAAATAATTCAACGTACAATATTTAGACAAAAAAAATAAATAAAATAAAAGATAAAAAATAGGATTTAAGTTAAATATGATATAGATATGTATATATATAAATCTCAAGTATTAGCTGCTTCATATTTATACATTAACCAGAGCAAAATTTGTTTTTTAAATAGTGGTAGTTGTGTACTTATTAAGTAGCTGGACGTAGTTGTAAATACTTCCCCAACACCATCGAAAACCTTTTGACAGGCAACTTATTTTGGCCAGGTTTGGAAGTATTTGTTTAGTCCATACCTAGTACCAACACTGTGGTTATAATATAATTGTATCGATAAGTTTTTGAAATATAGACAAATTCTATCCTAAGTCTACTATAATGTCTTAAGTCTACTATAATGAAAATAGTGCAATACTAACGTAGGCGCAATTTGGGGGGGGGGACTTGGAGAGGCTTAGCCCCTCCAAAAATTTATATTTAAATTAAAGTATTAAATCTTTCATTAGTTATCTAATCTGCATAATACAGCAAACGTTGTTTGAAAAAAATTGTTTCTAAAGTTTAATTCTGGAAACAAAACAATCCGGTGTAACATGATTTTCAGCAATGAAAAAGATTAAAAATTGGCTTCGAACATCTATGAATCAAGATAGATTTATAGATTTGTCATTAATTTATAAAGAACGAGATTTATCAAATGAATTGTCTAACGAAAAAATATTAGAAAAATTTGCAATTTCTAACCGAAGGTTCCAATTATAATAATATACTTAATAAATTAATATAATATATTACATTTATTTACCTAAATGTCGTTATTTTTTTTCGTACAAATATTTGTAGTTTTATTAATAAATGCATTAAAATATATTAAATGAAGGAAAGTGGGTGAGAAAAATGATATCGCCATATCGGTAGTGAATGGGGTGTGGGGGGGGGGGGTCAGAGCCCTCCATGGCTCTGTTTCATTTAAATATGTTTAGCCCTTCCAAGTTAAAAACTGAAATTGCGCCTATGAATACTGATCAAATGTTATAGCCGTCAAGTTAAGCTAAATTCTTAGCAGAAAACTGACATACATACGTTTACATCTGTAATTCAGAAAATTTGCTATTTAATTATATCATAACTTTTACTGCAGGGTTTACGACAGAGTCGTGCGGAGATTTTTCGTAGGTATTCCGCTATTTTGCAGTACAGAACCTTGGTTAATTTTATAACCTGATGAAATTTCAGACCAGTGACGCCCAATCCTTTTTCCTAAGAGGGCCACTTCCCATGTGGCACGAGGTGTGCCCGGGCCCCGCGCTTAACCTTACTAAAATATAATGTATGTACTTTGTACAAATATCCAGGAAAGAGAATTGTATCATATAAAAAAAAAAAACTATTTCGCACCAGGCCCCGCAAATCTTTGAACCGGCACTGAATATTATTGTCCGGTTACCAAATAAAGAAGTATGAATAATGTAAACATTAATCATATAATATAATTTTGTTACACGTAATATATAAGTACTTTGATTGTTTCCGTTTATTTGAACATTTTACTTATTTTTTTTTAATGTTTTGTTTTAAATTTAAAAATTTTCAACGGGCTGCATAGAATATCTTTGCATGTGTGGCCCGCGGATCGCGAGTTGGGCACCACTGTTCTAGACGAATAGTTTCTTTTAATTGTTCTACGAAATAAAATATTTTATTTTTATTTTATTAGATTTAACAAATTCGGTTTTTTGTTAATATCAACATTTTAAAATTAAATTAATATTCTCCTCTATTTCAGGTACGTACCTATAATAGTAATAATAATAATCGCAATTCATTGCTCATTTCCCAGCAATATCGTCATTAATTTTATTACATCACATCGATAGCGTTTTCTCACATTTGTATCTCTATTTCTGTGTCTGTGTGGTATATTCCGAACGTTAATATAATTTGATGTTTTCGAATTCGGATCATATGATACGTGGTGCAGCACTACAGATTGCATTAAACATTTCACGTAATCTGTGGCAGTGCCTGGTATCATCGCCACCGTGATCGTCCCTATGATGCCGTTCATTTTCGCGTTAATATCACCATTTTATAATATTGCGTGCTACTCAAAGTGATAAATCGAACAGTAAAAAAAAAAGTAAAATGAATCGCCAAAAAAATTACGGAGTTTGTGTTGTATGCAATAACTGGAAACATACCTTTACGCTCCATAAGTAAATCAGTATTAACCAATTGACCCGTCTATTGTTGTGCAGTTGTACACGAACAGTCGATAATAATTAAATGATGTGACTTACACGTGTTTAGATTTCCTTCAAATTTGGATCAAAGGCGTCTGTGGCTAATGAAGATTGGTTTGCAAGAAAAAGATTATAAAAACTCTGACAAAATTTGTTCCGTCCATTTCAAAGCGTCATGTATTATGGGCATTCGAAGGAAGTTTTTAGCACCCGGATCAATTCCTACGAAGTTTCCTCCGGGACGAGGAAATACAAGTAAATTATTCCAAATCTAGATTACTATATTGGTTAATTTGTTGACTAAAATTATTCTGAGGGCATAGCCTAAGGCTGCCAGATTTTGAAATCACCAAATTGGGACGTATTAAAATTATCTTCTTTTTTTTTCTCACATATAGGTAGTAAAAAATATAAAACCCTTTTTGCCGATCATATATGACCGGCAAAAAGGGTTTTATATTACTAACTATAGTTAGGTAATGATAACCAAAATACTTTTTTATAATCATAATGCTTTATTCATCTTATACATTAAATAAAATAATAAAATTTAATTTTCTAGGCATCTCTGAAGAATTACTGATTAAGTTCTTCAGTGTCTATTGAAATATTTCGATGAATTTTTGTATGAGGGTTAAATATTTGTTAATTAATTAACGAATTTTACATTGCCGCCCTAAGGGGAGGGGGAGCGATTGGGGCAAGTGTCTTAAGACCCCATACTCTACGATGAAACACGATGGTTTTTATCGTTACGATAAAAACCGTCAGTTAAAACGGAAGTGTGTGGACCAGTGGCGGCCCGTGGGTTTTTTATGAATTAGTGCACATAAAAAAAAACCCAATAAAGCGGGCCACACACGTTCAGTTAAAACTGTGCGATTCGACTGAACAGTTATATCTATGTGATATATCGTTGTTGCGGCTTCAGAGCATATTTTAAGAAATTTTCAGTGGGTGGCACAAAAGTGTCTACCAGAGGAACATAGAGGGAAAAATCAACTCTTGTCAAGATGGTCGTTACGATTATGTGTTGGTTAATAATACGGTCATCCACCACAGGGTAGCATTCAGTTATCACTGGGTGGCACTAGTGCCACGTACTATGTCAAAATATGCTTTGGCTTACATAGGTACACCTTCAGTTAAAACCATTGACATAATATATGATATTATGTCAATGGTTAAAACTGAGCGATTTGACTGTCCAATCGGAATAAATCGTTTATTGTTGTAGGTAGTAGTAGTAGTCGAACCATGGCAACAACAGATGATGCTGTCGCAATTCTCGGGTTAATGTGTATTTTAAAAAATAAAAAACTTAAAAAACGTAACTCATGGTGTAAAAATGGTTATTAAAAAGAAATGAATATTCTATACAAATTTGTTAAATTAATTGAGAATTACTCCAAAAGATTTTAATAATTATTTGCGGATGAATCAATGATTCAATGACAATCAGTGTTTACCGATTGTCGTTTAAAATCGTAATGTGGGGACTTTACGTTAAAAACCGACGTGTTTATTTTCTGCGCGCACGTGTCATGCAACATAAACTACATTATTTTTTTTTTTTGTTTTTATTAAAATATAGTATAAAATTTACAATCTGTATATAAACACAAAATACAATAAGCAAATATGATAACAAAATATGACGGACAAGAGGCGGCGAGTAGGGAAGCTATCCAGTGATAGGACCCATAGACGTGACTGCTAAACTTTCATTTTCAGTTTAAAAGGTCTCGACACCAGCGACGTTTGAGCCGACGGGGGGGATTGTCCGGGATTGATACCGTGTGTTGATTTGCGATAAGTGGGTTGGGATGGAGAAGTAATTTTGAGTGGAACTTTTTGTAGTA
Organism: Sipha maydis; assembly: GCA_034509805.1. Classification (NCBI taxonomy): domain Eukaryota; kingdom Metazoa; phylum Arthropoda; class Insecta; order Hemiptera; family Aphididae; genus Sipha; species Sipha maydis. The sequence goes on along the minus strand of JASXSY010000747.1, from coordinate 14,273 downwards.
AGTTTTAACTAAATTATCAACTTCTTCTATGTTTAAATCTTTGTGGAGGGTGTGATTGGAAATATACCAAGGAGCGGACGTGATTGTACGGAGAGAGATCGATTGGAAGGCTTCGATAGTTTTTAATTGTGATGGTTTGGCACAACCCCATATTTGGGCACCATACGACCAGATTGGACGTAGCATTGCTTTATATAAAATTAATTTATTATGAAGTGGAAGTTTAGATTTTAGTACAGGACGTAGTAGGTGTAATCTAGAATTTAGTGACTTTCTTTTGTTTTTAAGGTGTGGGCCCCAGGTTAATCGTTTATCTAAAATAATACCTAGGTATTTTACTTGAGATGAGGAGAGAATAGGAATTTCATGGAGGGTGGGAGTGGGCAGATTTTTTTTATTTAGAGTGAAAGGAACATGAACAGATTTGGCGGCATTAATTTTAATTTTCCAATTAGAAGACCATTTATCTATAAGATCAAGGTGGTTTTGAAAGGCGTTGAATGCTACGGTTGGATTCCTATCGGATGATAGGATCACTGTGTCGTCGGCGTAGGTAGCTATGGTGGTGTCATTGGTTTGAGGGATGTCAGAAGAGAAAATATTGTAGAGATCAGGAGAGAGATCGCTTCCTTGAGGAACACCAGCTAGGATTGGAAAGATAGAAGAAAAAGAATTACCTTGACGAACTTTAAAGGTTCTATTTTCAAGGTAGGAGCGAATTAGTAAGTAAAGTGGAGCAGGGAGGAATAGTTTCAGTTTATATAGTAAGCCATTGTGCCAAACCCTGTCAAAGGCTTGAGCCACATCTAGGAAGACTGCCGGGCAATAGTTTTTATTTTCGAAGGAGAAAGAAATTTTGTCGACTAGTCTGTGAACCTGTTGTATAGTGGAGTGGTGTGCTCGAAAACCAAACTGAACGTCGGGAATGATTTTATGTGATTCAATTATTGGTCTAAGTCTTTTTAAAATAATCTTCTCGAATAGCTTACCAATCACTGGGAGTAGACTAATGGGTCTATATGAGGTTGCAATATTTGTTGGTTTTCCTGGTTTAAGTATGAGGATAACAATTGATAATTTCCAGATGGTAGGGAAATAAGACAATCTTAACATGGAATTAAATAAGAAAGTTAGCATAAGGATTGTTTTTTTGGGGAGATATTTTAAAATCTTATTTGTTATTAAGTCATGACCTGGGGATTTGTTGGGCTTCAATCTTTGGATCAAGTTAGCAACTTCATATGGGGAGACATGTTTAATAGGGAGAGACATTGGTAGTGGAGTATCAAGAAAATCATTTATTTTGGCTAGTTGTGTGGTACTTGGAGTAATATCAAGGTGAGGTTTGAAAATATTTGAGAGGTGTTCTCCAAAAAGATTGGCCTTGTCTAAGTCTGAAAGAGCGAGCGATCCATCTGCTTTTTTGATAGGACAAGAGAATTCTTTTAATTTTAGCATGTTTTTAGTTGTTTTCCACAATGTACCGTCTTGTGTGTTTAAAGATTTGAATTTTGTGACAAAAAGGTCATTTTTGTATTTTTGGATTAATTTTTTAATGGTGTTAGATAGATTATTGAAAGCTGACTTGTCTGAAGGTAATCTAGATCTTTGCCAACGGGAGCGAGCCCTGCGTTTTTCAGCAATTAAAATATTTATATTCGGAGGCAACATAAAAGATTTGAGATTTGAGAGACATTTCTGATTGGGAGGATAAGAACACTCATAGACAGCTGATTGAATTGATTTAACTAATTGGTGAGCTGCGGATTCAATTTCATTGCATGTTTTAAGGGAAATTTTTAGGTTCGTAGAATTTTCTAATTTTAATGAAAATTGTTTCCAGTTAATTGGACCTTTGGAAAGGGAGGGACGAGAAGGAGTTAGAGTTGGGAGCTCCATAATGTTTAGTAGAACGGGTGAATGATCTGAAGATAGGTCACATATGTTTTGAATGGTATGATTTACATGGTTGGGTATTGACGTTATAAAAAAATCCAGTAGGTCAGATTGACGGTTCGAATGAGTAGGCCAGTAAGTAGGACCAGGGGGTGAAATAGTTGAAAATCCGTTCATTTGAATGGAATTATAAAATAGGTATCCTCTACGGTTTTCGACACGGCTGCCCCATAGGGGATGCTTGGCATTAAAATCACCACCGGCGATGAAGTTGCGCCCTAAGGAGTAAAAAAATTGATCTAAGTGGAGTTGAGATATTTGAGGTAAAGGAGGACAGTACACTGCAGAAACAGTAATAGGAGTATGGTTTATTGAAATTGAAGTGCTGGTTGCTTGGATAGAGGGGAATTGAAAATTCGGTAAAGGATGATGTTGGATTAAGGAAGATATTAGAATTGCGGAACCCGCGTGAGACGTACCATCCGGATGGTTGGTTTTATAAATATTAAAGCCGGGGAAAAAATGACTGGAATTAGTTGAATAGTGAGTTTCAGTGATTAGAGCAATGTCAATTTGATTTACTATAAGAAAGTTAAGTAGTTCGGACTCATTCTGTTTGAGTCCGTTAGCATTCCAAAGAATGATTTTAAGAGTTTTATTGTTAGTGAGATTATTTGTCATTATGTGAAATAAGTTTATTTATTACAGTGGTGAGTAATTGAATTAGTGGATTAATCAGTTGTTTGAACTCAGTTAAAAAAGATGAAAGTTGATTATTTGAGATACTATCGGTGGAATTAGATTGGGAATCTGTTTTACTTGAAGAGCTATGGCTTTGTGGATTTTGGGTAAGGTTAGGAAAAGTTTTGATGTCATTCAAGTTAGGAGGGGGGGAATGGGTCATTACACTGGATAGCGTTTCCTGCTTATTTACAATAGTGTTATTATTTACATGATTTTTTAAAGTTGAATTTGATTTGAAATTTGAACGCTGTAAGCTTTTATAGACTGAACACCCACGGTAGTTTGCGGTATGGTTTCCTCTACATAAGGCGCAGGTTGGAGGAGTATCTTTTGATTGTGTACACTGTGTAGTGGGGTGGAAATCAGCACAACGAACACATCTGGGAGGATGAGCGCAGTATCCTTTCGAGTGGCCATATTCTTGACACTTGGAACATTGAACGATTTCGCGTCTTTTATGAGGCTCTTCTACCTTTATTTTGGTATGAAGCAACGAGGTCAATTTGAAAATCTCATTGTTGATTTGAGCGGGTTCAAGGTCAACAAAAAATATTGGGAGGGGACATTTGGAAGATTTGTGGATAACATTTGAAACTTGACGGACAGAATATCCGATATCTTCAATGGCAGCACCTACTTCGGAAGTTGAAGAAGACGGATGCAAGTTACGTATGACAATACGAAAAGCTTTATCTTCACGGGCTTGATAAGTGTGATATTCGGCATTGCCTGTTTTCAGGTATTTTATGACTTCTCTGTACGAGTCAGGGTTGGTAGTGTTAATTTTAAGGTTATTGGCTGATGACTTAAAGCTGAAGGTCTGTGGGCCGATCAGCTTAATTAATTGATTTCTTAATTCAATAAAATCAGTAACGTTTCGTACAAATATTGGTGGAGGTAACGGGATGTGGTTTGGTTGGTCGACATTATTCGTTTCAATATTGTTTTCATTATCATTATCATTATCCGGTACTTGGAGATGGTTAAATCTATTTGTACTGACAAAGACGGGTTTTGGTTTCTTAATGTCGGGTGTGCCGGTTGAGCTGGTAGAAGAAAGATTACGTTTTGAATTTGATGTGACTAATTTAAAATCTGGGTCATTAGGAATATCGTCCGTAAAGACATCATTTGAAGTATCTGATAAAGTTGAAACGTAATGTGTACGATTCGAATTATTAGACAGATTTGGTTTTATTGTGTTCGTATGTTTATTGGTAGTGTGAGAACTGCTCGATGACGGTCTATTAGTGCGGGTCATTATTAATGAGATAAGATTAGAACGACCGCCGGCTGGGCCGGGGAGTTCGAAGATAAGTAATACCTGCTATAATTAGAGAACGGAGCAGTAGTGATTGAATTAATTAAAATTACCAAATTTTCTCCGATGATGGGTAAAAAACACTCTGTGACTTCCGAAGGACAGCAGGTTTGGCATCAGCGTGACAGTATGAATCGATTGGTATTATTCCAAGATTATCGGACACTTTTCGGATGTCAAAAAAAAAAAAAAAAACACTGTGGAACGAGAGAGAGAGCACATAACGCCACGGTGTACGACGGGCGAATCGAAACTACATTATTAATTTTTAATTTCAACATAAATTTTAAACGTGATTTATTTAATTACTATTTATTATTAAACTGATGTGTTTTGTCGTAATCTATGGGCAAAATCATTTGACGATGAAAACCGACGTTTTTTACCGTAATGATGAAAACCGTCGTGTTTCATCGGATTGTGTGGGCCCTTTAGAGTGTCAAAAGTATTGTAAATTTAGAGGACGTCATAAAAATTAATGATAAGAAAAATTCAATGTTTTATTTTAGAAAGCGATTAATTTTATTTTTATACTGAAGTATATAAAATGAGTAGTATTCATTGAGTCATATTAAATTGTATATTATATACTATTAAATATAAAATTATGTGTATAATGTGAATATTGTGTTAAATTCCTACAGTGATGTATAAATATTACCGAAGGATAGAATATTATTGAAAAAAAATTGAAACCAACATATTATGAAATAAAGTAAATTATACACTAAAAAAGTGATGTAAATTTTATAAAAATAAATTCGGATGAGGGGAGGAGAAGGGGCTTAAAATGTTGTTGCCTTTAGGCATTATTGGTAGTCAGGATGGTAGCATTTTATGTCAATTGTCTATAAATGACAAACGTTGAAAAGTGCAAAGTAACAATTCAACTATAGTTAAAAAAATGTAGTAAATACCCGATAATCGCCCCTATAAAGTTTTCAATTCAATGTATGCTTATATAATATTAACAATTTGTTAAAAAAAAAAAAAATTTTTACACAGAATTTACTTACCCATCCACGTTTAAGAGATATAAAAATGTCAATCGTTATACAGTATGGGTTTGTAAAATGTGTAAGGAATATGTAGCAAACAAAGAAAATGTATGGACACATTTAACCATGTGTAACCAAATAAACCCATATTTTGATGACAAAACGGTTCTTAGAAAGAAGAAAGGTAAAGTATTTAATGTTTTTTATTATAAAAACTTGTTTTAGAAATAATAATTTTAATACTGGTAGACGGTGACGGTAATAGTACCTAACTGTTTTGAACACAGTATGGACCTAACACAGACCATACATTGTTCTATACACCTGCGTAAAATATATTTAATAATTACTTAAAAAGATAATTTTGAATTTATAGATGTGAAACAAACAGGAGAGTTTATATTCGTATCTTCACAATATCCTAAAACATGGCTTTGTAATTATTGTAATACATATATTTTAAATGAATCTTCAATTAACAAACATGTTTGTCGTTAGTCCATTAAATATTTGTTATTTTATGGCCATTTTTAATATATTATATATTATACATTATACATATACGCATTTATTATTAATTATATAATTGAATTTTTTTTTGAATATACATTATTTTTGTTCATCAGTTATGTATTTGATCAGTTAGATTTCAATTAACATTCATCTATAACATTTAATTTAATAAAATAAAGTTTTTTTTATAATAATATTGATTTTTAAACATTTTATTACGTTTAATAAATGTATTGAATAATTATTGGCATTGGATTTAAATTCTGTACCTATGTCCTACTTCCACTAAATTTTACAAGTCTTCATTGTATGGGTTTCTTTTAAATATATTTTATTTTCATATTAGTTTAAAGGACAGCAAATTAAGTTGAGATTAATATTCACTGTCGATTAAAAAATTAAAAAATATTTTGGCTATATATTCTATATATAGAATATTCTATTCTTTATTAGTAAAATTCAATTTTATTTTTTTACTGAAATATATTTTATCTTGCTAATGAATTTCAGTAAGAGACTCATATTTCACAATATTGTTAGAACTATAAGGTATAATAAAAATGTTACCTTCATTAATTAATTTACAGTAATAGTACATTTTTTTAGAAATCATCGATCAGTACCCAGACAAATCTAGTCGAAATGTAAAATTATACATTCATTTAATTTTTGTATTTTATTTGCGCTCATTTGTGATTTTTAGCTATCTTTAATGGTCTCTATTGGATCGGTAAAAGTTATTATTGTATACAATAAAATATAATATTAGTTAATATTATTGAAGTTAACTGACCTATAATAATATTTTAAGGGAAGACCATTATATGTGCTTGGTTGGTCAATTTTTCCGATATTTTAATTTTTAAGCGAGTTATGAATAACTAAACTAAAACAATTAAAAAAAACTCATAACTCACTTAAGAGTTAAAATATCAAAAAAATTGACCAACCAAGCACATATGATGGTTTTCCCTTAAAATATAATTATAGATCAGTTTACTTACAGTTAGTTAAGTCTAAAATTACTACATTAGAACTACTGAACGCAAATTTGCTTTGTTGCACATACGTCGAACGAAGACAACACATGCGGGTGTGGCGTCCTCTTAAAGGACTTTTTGATATTCGTTAGTATTACATTCTAATTCAGTATCATTTAAGGCTACAGCAGAATAATTGTAAGCATATGTTTTAACAATTATTGAAAGAGATTCTCTAAAAAGAAAAATTTTAAAGGCATAAAATTCAAAATTAAAACCATTTCTTCCTATAAAAAAAAAAAAAACTTACCTTTCAAGCTTTTAATTTACAAGGTACTTCTATCATTTTTTTACACTTATTTATTTATTTTTTTTATAGTTATTATTGCCATATTTAGGATTTTGACAAGCAACCTCCTCATAGATATCCCCAAATGTATTGGACAATATTTCATTAACCTAGGGAGGTAAACTTAAAGTAACTAACTCAGTACTGTATACTATTCTATATAATACTATGTATGTGAATACTGATGCATAACAATCGTAATGTTTACCTGTGTGTAATAAATAAATTCGTTTATTTAAAAGGCTACAATTAATTTAATGTGTATTTAATAAAGTAAATAAAATAATGAATAAAATTATTGGATATTTACATATTAGAAAAGTTATCTGAACAGCTGTTTTGGCCAATTGAAGATATTTAAAACAAAAAAATTGTCTTTCTGCAATTTCCGAAAATTGTAACTTTTGCATCAATTTTACTTGTGAATTTCATTCATATCAATGTTCAGGGAGGAAATGCTTCCAATGGGTTCTTTTTTTTTTAATTTTGAACTTAGGATGTTCATTGACATGCAATATGCAGTTTAGTCACAGAATAGATTAAATTTAGTCTATTCTGTGGTTTTAGCATAGATATTACTCTATAGTTCCAGTTTATGACTTCCCCCTATACCAAATTCCTTCAAACGCCACTGATAATGTTAAAGTGACACTATAATTTGAAAAAAGAAAAAAACTATGTGTGTTAACTGTAAATACATATGTAAGGCATAGGTATATATTTTAAAAGTAATGGTTAAGTCATAGTTATTATTAATAATTAATCATGTTATTTTTAGACATTTTGTAATTGTAGAATGTAACAATGGATTTCAAACTGTTGGTAAAAGTTGGAAAAAAATAATGATCTTTTAATATTAATAAAATATTATTAATAAAAAAAAATATATACATGGTATTATTAATAAAAAAAAAGTACTATAAATTAGTTTCTATGATAACTTCAGACTATCAACCAGTAAAATGTAAACGGACTACATAATATTTTTAAAATGCATTGTTTGCTTCAACTAAAAGTTCCTTAAGAGCACCTTTATACCAACAGCGCCTAGAGTGAACATACTCACTTGCACCCTTCCCCTAGATCTGATACTGTTTCTAATTGTCAAGCCTTCTGTACTACTAAAAAAAATTATTATAATTTTTGTAATACAATTGAAGGTCAGATTTTAATATGATCAATTAATTTTTGATTCAATATTTTTAATATATCATTTTGGGCATATAAAAATACAACAAAGTTGGTCTGTATATTTTTTTTTATTAAATTACTCATACATTTAGATTATTATTATATTATTCAATATTTGTATAAATAGTATAACCCAAAAGTTAAACTAAATAAGAACAAGTTATAATAAATTACATCTATATTAAACAACAAAAATAAAAATAATAATTTTAATTATAATAATAGTAGAATGAGATATACATTTAAAAATAATACTAAAAATTTAGTTTGGTAAATGTAGAACATACGTCGGGATAAATAACAAACACAAATAAATGAAAAATGTTCTATCTTTATCAGAAAACATGAATTTTTTTTATAAGTAACGCATCTAAAAGTTTGTACGAGAAATAAAAAATACATTGCTTAAAAATTGAATTGCAATTTTTTTCAAAATTAAAACAAACAATACTTCAAAAAGTTGAGCAATTTTGAGTGTATCATTGTTATAAATATATAATTGAGGTAGCAATATACATATAGATAAGTTAGATAACTATGTGGAAAAACTAATTTGTAACCTTAACTAAAACAATTACGAAATTGCAAAGTAAATTTCGGATTATAATTAAAAAAAAAAAAAAATTATATATTGAATGAGTTTTAAAAGTATTGCATACAAAAAAAAAAAGAGATCCATTAAAAAAAAAGATAAATAAATAATAATTATCTAAAAGCACCAAATAAAAATAACACTTTGTTTAGTACCATTTCGTACTTCTCATTATAATTATAGTTAACTGTAAGCATTGATTATAGAATAGATCTATTCTATAATCAATGCTATAAGTAAATAAAATAGTTGCAATATTAATCTTAATAACTAATACAAATAATAAGTATTATAGTAAACGACTTTTTCTGAACTATCAGGAAACATGAGTTATAACATTTAAATGTTATTTTCATAAGTTCTAAATGATTTAATATAATTTCTATACCTTATATTAATAGCATTCACTAGTAGCTAAACTTTTAATTATAATTATTATTACTATTTCATAAATTTGGAAATCTACAATAACCAAAAATGAACACATTAATTTTGAAATACCAAAGCAGAAATAATGTCAAGTACTGCATAAATCTAAATATTACAATAAAATGTATAGTTTTATATATATATATAATTTTCATTAAGCAAGAGTATAGCAATATATAATAATAATAGGGATAGATATTTATGAACTAATACTGGTAATAGGTATTTATAGTGTTGGTACTATTATATCATTGTGGTCAAAATCCCATGCATACGTTAACAGATCAAGATCACTCAATTGCTGCGACATACCTCCTACAGAAGCTAGATCATCACTTATTTCAGCAACATTTGTCTTCAATAATGGTACAGCAGGTCGTAATAGATCAGTAACTTTAACATTAATCCTTTTCACCTGTAAAAATAATGTAACTAGATTAAAATATAAAATTTAGCATAAGTTATTAATAAATACAAATTTATAAACAATTTTTCTGTATTCATGACAAAATGAACATAAATATTTTGTAGATAATACTAAAACAAAATGTACTTTTGTATAAATGATTTAACAGTTGATATTGTTAAGAAGAGTGTAGAGATATTGAGTACATAGTAAGTGCAATATTAAGATAATGGAGCATTCAGAAAATAGAATTATGTAATTTTTAATATATTATTATTTTCTCTCAACACTTAATAACTATAATTTTAATAAAATTGACATAAATTTATTAAAATCATTCCGAATTAGTAAAAATACTAAGAATTATTCAAATAGTCGAATGTAAAATAAAAGAATTATAATTTGTAATCATAGATTATAAAAAAAATAAATTATACTTTTACAATTTTTTTTTATGTATTTTTTACATAATATGAGAGGGAATAATAAATAAAAAGAAAAAATTTAAAGAACTTAATCGCACTTGTTTGGTAAATGTATGTGCCAATAAGTCAAGTGCAGATGGTCTACTTTCTGGATCTCGTTGACAACATAATTCAACAAGATTGTGGAACGCTTCAGTAAACATTCTTGTATTAACACTGCTCACTGGTGTAGCATCCATGCCAATGGTTTCTTCGGACTGGTAACCATTATCGGCAGCATTATCTTCATACGGATAACAAGTAGTACAGTCCAGTAAGTGTGGAATTAATCCTTTTACTTTTTGTGTAAGCATCAATGTGGTCTCAGTTTCAGCAAAAGGAACAAAACCATTAGCCAGTTCACATGAGGTTATGCCTATGCTATAGATGTCAGACTTTTCATTGTACCCGAGTAAGTTTTGTTCGAGCATTTCAGGGCTAGACCAATTTAAATTGTTGGCCGATTGTAATGGCAAGGAATGTAAATTAGACCGTTTATCAAGTGAACACATGGTGCGTAATCCTGATAGGCATGCGTGTCCATCAGCACGTATCAAAATGTGACTAGCTTTTATGGCCCTATTTTACGGACAAAAACAATAAGACATTAGAAATTGAATAACGATTTGGAAATACTACTAACCTGTGTATCAGTCCTTTGTTGTGTATGTACTCGAGCCCCAAAAGCACATCCTTTAGTATGAAGGCGATGACTATTTCTGGCAGCCCTTCAACGAAATGGTTGCGCAGTAAGTCGCGACATGAGCCATAACCCATCAGCGGGAATACCACATACAGTTGGCTTTTGTCCAGGAACGATGTTACATACGGTATGAGGTTTGGGTGCATCAGCTGCCTCGTATTATATATCTCGTCCTGTATTAGCTGACAATCGGTTTTGGACATGGTGTCCAGGTTGAAGTTCTTCATAGCCACCAGGTTGCCGCTCTTGTTGTGTTTGCCGAGGAATACTATAGCGCGGTCCGAGAAACAAGAACCTAGTACAGAGCACATCGTGTACTGCTTCAGGTCCGGTTCGAAATTCATTTCGAACGGAACGAAGAGTTAACACCGCGTCCGACGAAATAACCAGATGCGCTCGGCTCGTCTTTCGTTCTCTGCGATTATCGTTCACCTGAAAACAACGGTTCGGCCGGCGAACAAGGCCGTGCGATCATTGACCAACTGTACAATTCGTTTCGGGCCCGAAAGTGGATGTGTCCCGTATTCTGTGGTCTTATCTACAAGATGATTACGTTTTACCCGTACCTATGCAACAGCTCTGCTCCCGTGACAACGCTGTTATCTATCGCGTTATCACCGCGCGGTCAGCTGTTCCGGTCACAGCACGGAACGTCTTCTCATCGTGGGCGGGCATTTCGATTTTCATGCGTGGGCGGATTGTCATGATCAGTATATTTCTCCAGAAACGCTAAAATTAACCAGAAAAGTATCGTCTTATCAAACGAATAAATATGCTTGTTAATAGAGCATCAAATCGCGATCTCGTGATTGCTTTAAGATTTTTCTCTATTGTAAATTAATGAAAAATAATTATAGAAACTATTGCAATATTGTGATAACAATTATAACAATTATAATAAGACATAACTCGTTCATATAGACTAAAAAAATTATAATCTATAATATTTACTATTTAATGTATTTCAAACTGTTATCGTTCTACAACTTCAACAATTCTCAACTTTGTCTGTTAAGCATACACTTGCACAAAATATGACCAGATTTTGAAAAATTTTTCATAAAAATATCAATTATAATAATGATTGTTTATAAAACTTGAGGAATTTGGGCCCTTTAGACATGAACTAACGGCCGGTTAACCAGGAATGCGTTCACGACCTACCAATTAGGCCTGGATACGACCAACACTTACAGCAGCACGGCGAGAATACTCACTGCATAGGTGACTTAAATTTGAATTAAATTTTTAATTACTTTGGAATATTGTACTTGCGGAAAAATAAAAAATAATTTTTTCTTATTATTGTTTAATTTTAATTATTTATCACAAGATTACCGGCATCACAATATTTAATAACATTTTTATTAGTATGTTTTTATTGGATCTATTATAGGCTATCAATGAATATTTGATATAAGATGAAGAATGCAATGAGTAAAAATATCTGCTTACGGTAAAAGTTCGTGGTGTAAAGCCTAGGTTATATGGTTTGCTACCAACTGGCCGGCGCGAAGGGAGGGAGCAAATGTGCTCAACCTCTAGGCCCCACGCTTAAACTAGATTTACAAAAACAAAAATTAAAAAAAAATATTTCACACCAGTCCCAGCAAATCCTTGAGCAGGCACTAGCTACCAAATATTTAAGCCAGAGGTGTGTCTAGGTGTGGGATTTGGTTTTATTTAAATTCTTATGAGTTGTAACTTAATTAAGACACAAATTGTGGATGTATTTTTTGCTCTTAATTTTTTTTTAATTTTCCTATGATCCTGGTTATCGTAGACTGCAAATAAAAGGACAAGGACCGCGTGTTTGACTCGGTAAAATACGATTGAGAACGCTCGTGTTTTCTTTTCCAAGGTTGCCAAATGTAATTGATTAGTCGGATGTTAATAGTAACTTAGATACCAGATACGAGAAAAAGAAATGTCAATAAAACAACAGGATAAAATAGGTACTTAATATTCATATTAAATATATGTGATATGTGGGAAATAAAAATTTTAAGAATTTATTAAAATATTTAGAGTATGTTTGCTTACGCAATCCCGTTTTAACTGATATATAGGTTCATATTAGGTTAATGTTGTCATTACAAAATATTATATTTATTTCATTTTTATACATACAGTATATAAATATATATTTTATAATTTTATAAGTTCTACATATTTTTAATTTTTTATTCATGTTATATATTATTTATTATTAGGCGTTTATTTGTATACGATTATAATTACTAATTTATGACTTTTTTCAAGAATATTTATTATGTATGCAGTGGCGGCGCGAAATTTTTTAATCTTTGAAGCATATTGTATATTTATAATATTTTGACCACCACCCCCTTAGTTCTTATTATAATTATTATTGTTTGATTACATAAAATAGAACTAAAATAACTACGAAAACGTCGAGAACACACGCTAATCGGCACAGTGACTTGGTAGCATACTAGCATATTATAATTTATTATATAAATTATAATATTTGTCTTGATATTTATAATGAGATCATACAATTTTACACCCACCCGGACTCGGCTACCCACCCACCCATTTCAGATTTGAAGCAATTGCTTCAAATAATTCTACATCCCGCCGCCACTGTATGTATGTATACTGAATTTTTCAAAAGCCAAATAAATGATATGGCAACGTTTCACATAAATTCGTTATCAATCTTATCGTTTTTGGGTTTTTTTTTGGGTCAACGGTAAGTTCCTTGTTAATTTTTAGTGTTCTCAATCGTTTGGCCAAAAAGGTATAACGTTCTTGATCGCTCGGTAGCCGTTTGACATACCTGGTGTATAGTGATGTGTGTTAATTTTTTCTTTCGTGAACATATCATAAACATTTTAAGGAATTTACCTTTTTGTGAAAAATTATTTATTTTAAAAGATAAAAACATTTAACAGCATATTCACATTGCATCTAAAACAAAAATATTTCATAAAATATTCACAAAAATTTTACATAGTGTAATCGTGTTATAAAATGTTTAAAAATGTTTGGTAAAATGTTTACCACGCATAACTAATAATATTAATTATGTAAATGTAGTGTATATGTTGTAGCCACTTAGTGAAATTGACCATTTCATGAAATAGAAACGGCTTTTTAACACTTCGTGAAATATCAAAATATTTCATGATATGGTCACTTTTTCATGAAACGGTCACTCCAATATGACATTGTGTAATTCTTTTCACAATCTGGTCATTAACTTTGTGTACCGAAAATATATTTTATATTTGTCATAGTTTTATAATCATTTTCGTTTGTTATATGGTGTTATATAGTAAGTATATCATATTAAATTTAGTTATGATGTAATTAAATAAATTATATAATAATTTTAATTTATCATATAGTTAATAATTATTTATTTAAATAATTTAATAAGTTATAGGCTGTAATGGCTGTTACACTTCATACTATTTTTAAAACAACAAAAATTTAAACAATTCGTTTTGAATTACTTATTTACTTTATAGATATAAATATATCTTACTTTATATCATTTTTTTCATCAGTTTTTTTATGAATTTTTTTTTCTTCTCTGTCACAGTTAATATATCATATATTTGTATACTATAATAATCTCGTTTTCTCTTTGCACTTCTGTGAAAAAAATACCGTGTCTTTTTAAATTTAAATGAATTACCGGTACTCGCGATCAATGAA